>JAHBCN010022334.1:0-13437 GCA_019359885.1 Listronotus oregonensis
GGTTTAGCATTTCAAGACCACTATGGCTATTATTTAATAAGTCACTATCAGAAGGTGAGCTTCCGGGGATCTGGAAGGAGAGCTTTATAATTCCTATTTTTAAATCAGGGGAGGGGGAATATGTAAATAATTATAGGAGCATTTCCAAGCAATCGGGAATTTCCCAAACTACTTGACAGCCTTGTATATGATCAACTAAGCTGGAAATGTAAACAATTCATCGACACTCGTCAGCATGGTTTTGTTGGCGGCAGGTCTACTATTTCTAACTTGGTATCATGAGACACCCCTTCTGAATGCATTGGAGGGGAGACACCAGGTGGATGCGGTCTATACGGACTTCTCAGGGCATTTGACAGGGTGAATCATAACTTGCTTGTAGCCAAGCTTCGGGATAGGATTTAGTGATAAAACAGTGGAATGGTTCCAGAGTATGTTAATTGGAAGAACTCAGAAGGTTAGGATAGAAAATTTTGAATCGGGTAGCATTGTCGTAACCTCTGGAGTACCTCAGGGTGGCCACTGTGCCCCTATGTTGTTTAACTTGTTTCTTTGTGATATTGAAAATTAATTGGGGACTGTGATTATTTGCTTTATGCTGACGATTTGAAACTGTTTCGAATTGTTGATGACTACCGAGACTCTAGAATACTTCAAGAGTCTTTAAATTCTTTTGCAGGATGGTCTGAGCTTAATGGATTACCCCTAAACGCTAAGCCCTCATAGTTTTTTCAAACACAACAAAAAGTATGAGGCGACGGCTTATAAAATTAGGGATCAAGAGCTAAGTGCTGTGAATTCAGTTGGGGACTTGGGGATTTATTTCGACTCTGAAATCTCTTTTAGGAACATTTGAGGTACATAACAGGTAAGGCTTATCGAATGTTGGCTTCATTTTCAGGGTTGGTGGTGATCTGTCTGTGAGCACACTTCGTTTGCTGTATGTCTTTTTTGTGAGATCCCATTTGGAATATGTTCGTTGTTTGGTCACCATTTTACAACATCTATAAGGACCAACTTGAGAGAGTTCAACGGAAGTTTATAAAATACTGTGCCTATAAACTTCATAGGACAGATAGAATTGAAGATGTCCAACTGTACCTTAATCTTCCATCACTTGAGGACAGAAGAAGATTTTCTGACTTGTACTTCATTTATAAATTAATTAACGGTCATATCGACTGTCCCCAAACCCTTCTAGTCAAATCTCTTTAAGGTACCACACCGAACTCTTAGAAAGAATGAAGTTTTCTCTATGCCTGTCCATAGAACTAATTATGGGAGTCATTCTCCTCTCAACCGTGGCCTTGCGCTACTGAATGCTCACCCTGAGATTGATCCCTTCGGAGGCTCATTTGTTAGATACCGTAACAGTATTTTACATTCCAGGTGGTGATGTTATTCTGCTGGGACATATACTTAGTTAATTTATTATTGCTAAATAGTTATAGCTGTTATCTTATTTTAAGAATGTAATTTTATAAATGGGGCATCCCGTATATTATTTAAAATAAATAAATAGATTGAATGCCTTGCTAAAGTCTGTATAGACTGCATGTACCTCAAAACCATTATCCATGGCTGCACTAATGTAGTTTGTGTACAGAAAAAGATTGGTCTCGGTAGAACGACCTTCCTCGAACCCATGCTTTTCTTGAATGATAATATTTTTAAAAGTCTTTAATGAGGGCATGATCATTAACTCCATCACTTTGGGAATAGCAGACTTTGCGACTATAAGCCTATAATTTTTAATATCACAGTTGTGTCCTCCATTAAGAATGGGTGTGATATAAGTATGATATCGGCCGATACCGGCCATATTTTTTATTATGGATATTTTTTTGCAAAAATTACCTAAAATTGATTAATTTTCAAAAAAACACAGTACAAACTCGATGTTCGGTGAATCGCCGAATTTGGCATCGCTTGGCGGCCATACGATGCACGTCATTACATATACAATCATAGATTTATGAACCAAAGCGAGGCTTATAGCAACTTATTTTAGTCACTCCTCTTTGGCTTGTGATAGACTGAAGAATATTTAAAGGAATCTTAATATGGCGGAAAAATCTTTAGTTCTGGATGTACCTACAAGATGGAACTCAAGTGGTTGAAACGCTTGGTAGAACGAAACAGGCTTTAAATATATTTATAATGGATGATCCAGTTTTAAAAGATATGATACTAGCATATCACCCGTGGGAACTAGCAAAAAACTTACTAAATCTATTAAAACCCTTTGTTTTTTAATAAGAACAAATCCGAAATAATACCATTACTTAAGACACACAGATTACTAAAAATGAGGTTAAAAACTCTTTAAATAAAAAATGCAAAGACCACTTCACCCATCAATGGTGGATTCAGAGAGGGGCAAGTGGGGCGATCGCCTCCCCCGTCAGCCAAAAAATAAAAGGGGAAATTAAAAAAAACGAGTAAAAAATGGAAGAACGTAACTGTTATTACGGTACTTAGTTAGTTATTAATTAAAAACTTTTTATTTTTTAGGGGTGAAAACTACCCTTTATTGCTAAAACCTATAAAGCTATACATTAAAGCTTAAGTTGAGTAAAATTTGACTCAAATAGGTTGAAAAAGTAGTATTTTGTTTCTTTGAAATATTATTTGAAATATTTCAGCCCTTAAAAATCAAAATTTAATTTTTTTAAAAAATTTTACTTTAAAAAATTAATATATTATCACAGGGTTTGCATGCAAATTTTGGATTAAGCTTAACCTACCCTTCTCTTCAAAATCTTTATTATGCTAAAAAACTAATTATAAAATACCCTAAAAAAAATTTAACTAAATTGTCACAAAAGAAAGGTGGTTAAATTAAAAAATCAATGACTGCTTTTAAATGTATTAAAAAATATGTAAATTTACAATTTTTTTTGTAATTTTTTAATTCTCGTATTTAAGCTTAAATCAAGTAAAACTTGGCTCAAATAAGTTGAATAATAAATGTTTAATCTTTGAAATATAAGCTGAAGTAATTCAACATTTAAAAGTTGTAGAGTTTAAGAATGCCCAAAAAAATTGGTTTTTAAGCATAACTCCTTCAGTTTTTGTGATAATTTTTTTTAAAACCATTTTGTTGGTTTTTTTAAGAGCTATAAGTGCTGTATATACACACGCGTTTTAAACGTTTATATCTCGCTTAATTTCCGTCATACAGTAAATTAAAAATTAAGCAAAATGTTTGTAATTTTTACGTATCTTCCTTAGGTTTCGAGTTATTTTAAAGAAAAGGTAATTTTTTATTAAAATTCTGAAATTTGACTTTCACTTGCAGCTGCATTTTTTTTCAAAATTAAATCGGTTAAAATTTTAAAATGTATTTATGATACATAAATAAAGAGAATTGAAAAAGTGCTACGACTCATTTTAATTAGGGGGGTAATTAAGGGGTTGTTTTTGAAGATTTTTGCGCTCAAAAAATTTTGGTCTAATCTTATTTAAATCATAACTCACTCAATTTTTATGATACATACCTTTTTTTTTTAAAAAAAAAAAAAGAAAGGTCTTTGCAAATTTTTTAAAAAAGTTATTATTGGTTTTCCTCGGAAAATACGTAGATTTTGCGTTATTTGCCTTTGAAACTCGGAAATTTTGTGTTTGATGAATAACAGCTAATATTTAACAAACCACAACTTGGTTTGTAGTGTTCCCACAGCAGTTACAAAACAAAACATTTTATTCATTTTTTTTAAGCTACAATTTTGTTATTTACAGTTTTCTTTTTATAAAATGCATACTTATCGAGTTATTTGCAAAACGATTAAAAACATTGATTTTATCGACAAAAAACTTCGACTTTCGATAGCAAATAACTCGAGAATTATGCATTTTACAAAAAAAATGCATTAAATATGTTTTGCTTAGAAATCATTTTTCTATCGATTTCTGTGGTTAAAATATAAAAAATACCCTTGAGACGGTTTGGCAACCACCACCAAGGTAAAGGCGCCCTTCGGCATGATATATATTTTGTCTTTGAACTATTTCCTACCTACTGTCAAAATTTCAAGTCATTCTATACATTTTAAAAAAATTGCTAGGCGAAATGGTTCGTTTCCTGGATTATAACGTAATTTGCAGTTTACAAATGAAGGCAGACGGGTGGGTAACCTGGAGGGGGGACTCCGGACCTCGGACCTCTTCTACGTTAAGGGGTATTCCAATACAAGTACCCCTCAAACCCTCCGGTTATTCTGCGTAAGACCGCCCCTCCCCGTAAAGATTTTCTGAATCCGCCCTTGTCACTGATAGATCTTCTTTTGGCCACTTTATTAGATCCAAGGTTTAAAACATGTTTGTTTGACAATATTTATCGCAAAAAACCTATACAGATTTAAAAAATGAATACAATATCCCAATACAACAAACCTGGTAGAAAGTAAATAGCTCCGATGTAAGTGACGATGATGATGCTCCTTTATCAAAAATTGCTAAGAAACCAAAAGGAGTAAACCAAGACAATGTTCCTGACTCAATTCCTTATAGTTTGTTTTGGAATACCTTTGACGGATTTACCAGTACGCCGGCAAGTAAATCGCCATTAGATAGGGAAGCCAATGATTTAATTAATAAAATTTAAGGCGAACATAAAATGTACATTGAATTGGCCAAAATATTAAAAAATGAAGATCCTTTGACTTGGTGGGCATTTTATATAAATGTGCAGTACACCTAGTACTGTGACTAGTGAACAGCTATTCTCTTCTGCTACATATATGAAACCTGTTTATTTTTATTTTTTTTAGTTAAGCTTTTTCCATTTTAAAGTTTTTTTTTTTGTATTTTTGATATACTTACGTCGTTTTTCGTTTAGTAATTTTGTATTAAGTTCTTTAAAAAATTCTTATCATTTAAAATACCTATTATTTATATATTATATACTTATGTCAATTTACATACCAAATCTCATACCTTTATGTGGCACGATAATGAAGTTATAAGAGGGGAGAACATGCCGAAACTTCTCGTGTAATATATGCACTGCGTGCGTTAGACCGGGATTTCGCCTATATATCGCCTTTTATCTGCACCTCACTTAAAAATTACAAAATATTTTTACTCCTTTTTTTGTTTTCAGTAATTCACGAATCGATTCTGAACAAAGCAATAAGGAAGACCACTCAGTACCAGAAATACCTCATGAATACAACCAGGAAGTGTACAAATGCTCTGATTGTAACTATCAAACCGCTGTAAAACGTTATTTAAAGAGGCATCACCAAATTCGCCATTCGCCTCCTAAACATAAGTGCGAAAAGTGCGACTTCAAAACGCACTACAAAGATTGCCTAAAAATACATATTTTAATCCATACGGAGAAAAAAAACCCAGAAGTGAGTATACTTAAATGTAACTTCTGTGAGTATCAAACCCTTCGAAAATGTCGGTTTAATCAGCATCTATTAATACATAAAAAGCCAGATGAAATCAGTATGCATAAGTGTGATTTGTGTGGATATAAAACTTTACGTAAAAATGCTTTAAAAGACCATCTTCTTGTACATAAAAAATCAGAAGAACTCGTTATGTACAAGTGCAACAATTGTGCGTATCAAACACCGCGTAAACAGGGTTTGAAGCAGCACGCTTTAATACATAAAAGAAACGTTGAAGAAGTTAGTATGTTCGAATGCACTGAATGTACGTACCGAACTTACCGGAAACACTGTCTGAAACAACATCTTTTTTTACATAAAAACCCCAAAGAAATCTCCATGCATAAATGTGACATTTGTTCTTATGAAACTTTTCGGAAATATCAGTTGAATCAACATCTGTTAACGCATAAAAAACCCGAGGAAATCAGTATGCACACGTGTCATATCTGTGATTATAAGACATTACGAAAATATGCTCTGAAAGAACATCTTTTTACGCATAAAAAATTAGAAGAACTCGAAATGAACCGTTGCGACGAGTGTTCCTATCAAACGCCGCGTAAACAGGATTTAAAGCGGCATATTTTAATACACAAAAAGACCGAAGAAAACATGTTTGAATGTTACGAGTGCAGCTATCGCACTGTTAGGAAGTGTGTTCTAAAGGAACATATGTTGATACATAGAGATCCCAGTGAAGTCGACATGTATAAATGTGAAACTTGTGGATATCGAACGTTTCGAAAAGGTCAGTTCAGTCAGCACTTGTTAATACACAAGAAGCAAGATGAAGTCAATATGCATAAATGTACGGAGTGCGAATACAAAACCATCAGGAAAAATAATTTGAAGCAACATTATTTCACGCATCGAAAGTCAAAAGAGGTCAAGACGTACGAATGTAATTATTGTGGCTATCAGGCACTTCGTAAGAGTTATTTGAGCCGACATCTTTTAAAACATAAAACTCTCGGAGAAGGTGAGGAAAAAACTGTGTTAGAAGAGCCACAAAGTTAGTAATTTCAAGAGTTAACACCTCTGTCGCAAAAGATATTGTAAAGAAATATATAATGGACAATACAAAATCAAATCTGCAAGACATAGAAGTAAAACTGCATATTCCAAAAAACGAGACATCTTTAAAACGGCGTTTTATGGTAGGAGTCAAACCTGAGAACAAGGAGACTGTGTACAAGCCTGAATTCTGGCCTGCTGGAATTGCCTTCAGGCAGTTTAATTTTGGTTTGAGACGCAATTTTTTAGATCGGCAGTAGCTACTAAAAACAGATGTCGACTGGAGTCTACACTCAATAAACCTCAAACACTTTTACAAATTAATGGGGAAAACAAAACACATACTTCTAAGAGTTTCCATGGAACTACATGTGAGATGGATAAGTGCATTTATTTGGAGCAGCTCTCACTACTTCATCTTAATACACAGAGCATAAACAATAAGTATCTTGAACTGGAAGTACTGCTTGATATAGCCAAGCCAGATGTGTTCTACACGTCGGAACATTGCTTATGGGGAGATGACTTTAGAGACCTACACCTTGGTCAATACAAGCTAACTGGCTACTTTGCAAGAACGGTGCGTAGAGGTGGAGGTACAGCCATTTATTCCAAAAAACAAATTTAACATCTCAAATGTTTTTACTAATACATCAACAATTAAAAAACATTGTGAATTTTGTCTGTCAGAACTGAAGCTCAATAAAAGTTTGTGGCTATCTATAGATCTCCATTAGGGGATATTGACTTATTTTTTACAAAAATTTTAGAGCTGTTGGATGAAGTTTACAATGCAAATAAATATTTAATAGTAGGCGTCGATTTTAACCTAAACTTTGCTATTGAAACAGATTTTACGTTTTCTCTATTGCAACTATTTTCTAGTTATGGGCTAAGGCCTCGTGTTGAAGGAATTTTTAGCAACATTCTAGATATAGATTTCCTTAGCTGTGACATACTGATCATAAGACTCCTAAACAGAAAACTAAACCACAGTACATAAACAAACTATTTTTTACCCAACAAAACATAACACATTTTCTTAAATATCTTGAAACTGAAACCTGGGTTCCTGTTTGGGAAGCTATAGGGGTCAATAAGAAATATAATAGTTTTTTTCAACATATTCTTCTACTATTTTGACATATCAATCCATATTTCCTTCACACGTATTAAAAATCACTGCCAAAATTGGGTAAACACCGAAATTAAAATGTATTCCTCCTATATTAGGGACCTGTATGTTTGGTACCAACAAACAAACAGCCAAAATATTTATAATCAATATAAAACTGAGAGAAAGCAATATAGATAATTTATATCAAACTAGAAAAAGGGTATCAATGATAATAAAATTACAAATTCTAATAATAAAGTCAAAACAGCATGTAATATCTTTATTTCTTTGTCTAACAAACTTAAATCATATGCTAATATCTCGCTACGGTTAGAGACTGATGAGAGTATAGAGGACCCCCAAGTCATTGCATACCTATTTAGTGAACAATTTAATTTACCCATGACAGTTCATAATAACACACCATCAGAACCCTTAGGTAGTTTTGTTTCTTGGAGCTGTTGAGGTACCTGAGGCTTTTAGAATTATTATGAGCCTCCCAAATAAGTTCTCTGTTGGGCTTGATGAGATTCCAGTTCAAATTCTCAAATACGCAGGTGAAGGGGTTTGTGAACCATTCGCTCACATAGTCATAGTCATATACTTTATTTGTTCTTTATTTGTTCCATTATACAATATATACAAACTTGTCAATTTACAGAAAATCCTAAAAAAACTAACCACAACTAACCACAATTGAGATAAATTTACTAAATTCACTAATATAAAACAAACAGGATATACACAAAATACATAAAATATGTCATAACATTTGACTTATATTAAAGATTAAAATTAGAACACATGCTCAGACAAAAAAATTTTGATTAAATTATTTAAGAATTCTTCCAAAGTATAGCAGGGTGGTTGTAAAGATAGTGCTTGTTTTTTGAAGCAATTTTGTTTTTGGAAGAATTCTCGCACTTAAAGGAAGTGTATTCCATATGCGAATTAAACTAGAATGGACATTCTTCTGAACAAAACTGTGCTTGGTGGAATTTGCTAGAAGATTTTGTTTATTTCGTGTATTGTAACTATGTTGTCTCTGATTGTTTTTAAAAAATTTTATTATCAGTCATGAATTTTATTGCTTCGACAACATAAATTCCAATTACGGTTAAGAGATGTTTTTTTTAAATATTGGCCTACAACTTTCCCTCCACCCCAATCTGAAAAGCACCCTCAGAATCTCTTTTCAGTATCTGCACTCTGCCCACCTGAACAGAGTTACCCCAAAAATAATACCATACCTTATTCTTGACAAAATGCACGAATGATAGAAACTTAGAGAGCTCGAGACTTCGCTTTCAACAATCATTCTTAATGCTAACAGCATTTTGTCACGTTCATACATCGTCATCAACATGGGCTTTCCAGTCCAGGCGATGATCTACCTGCACACCCAGAAATGATACTGAGTCCCTAGTTCTTATTGTAGCTTCATCCAACTTTACCTCAAAGGGACACTTCCTCGAACTCCAAACTGAAGCATCTGTGTTTTATTGATATTTAATGTTAGGTTATTCCAGAAAACCACCCTTGAAGAGTCTGGAAGCCATTTTTAGTTTTTCACATGTTTCTTCCCTATTGTCCTCACTGAGAATTAAGGAAGTGTCTCAGCATAAAGAAACATTTTCTCTCTCAGTACTTCAGGCAGATCATTTGTATATAGCAAGAAGAGTAGAGCCCCGTATAGAGCCCTGGGGGACACCCTTATTTACAGACAAAAAATCTGACAATACAAGATTACCCTGCTCATCATTTTCCACAACACATTGCGATCTATTAACCAAATAGGACTCTATTAGTTTATTTGCTACACCCCTTATTCCGTAACTTTCTAACTTCTGAACGAGAATGGCATGATCCACAGCATCAAATGCTTTTGACAGGTCTAGACATACTGTCATTGTGTTTTTATTATGATTCATTGAGTCCAGTATCTCTACCAGAGCATGATACACGGCATCAATGGTTGATCTGCTCTTTCTAAAGCCAAACTGACAGTGAGTGATAATGCCATTTCTGTCCAAAAAACATGATATTCTTTCATAAATGATTTTTTCAAAAATTTTACTTATGTTTGACAGAATTAAGATTGGCCTATAGTTGTTTAACTCGCTCTTGCTACCCTTGTTTTTAAAAATCGTTCTTATCTGCGCCCATTTCAATTCTTCTGGAAAAACACCCTGTGAGAAGCACAGGTTTATAATATGTGCTAGTGGTGCAGAAATTGTGTCAGCCACCCCCTTTAGAAGAGCAACAGGAATCTCATCATATCCCACGGATCTCTTATTTTTGAGTCTTTTTATACAACCCTTAACTTCAAATGCAGTGGTACTATGTAGAAAAATTGAATTGTTGCATTTTTTTAGTTTGGACATATCCAGCGGTTTTGGATTAGTAACATCTGGGCATGAGGTTATAAAAAAATGATTTACTTTGTTAAGTTGGCTTTTAGGTGAAGTATCAGTGTTATTTAAATTTTTAAGTAAGCTTTCTTTTTTATTGTTTTTGTTTGTTAATTTATTTATTACAGACCAAGTAGCTTTTGCTTTATTTTCTGCATTAATAATAATGTTTTTATTAAATATTTGTTTTGCTTTTCTTATTACTTTTCTAAGTGTGGCAGCATATATTTTGTAGGTATCACTACTTACCTCCCCTTTTCGCATTTGTTCATAAAGTTGACGCTTAGTCTTACTTGATATCATAATTCCATTGGTTATCCACTTGTTTCTTCTTTTTTTGCATTTAATTTTTTTTTATATTTATAACCCTGTTCATAACCTCCATCATTCTATTAATGAAAAGTTTGTAAGCCCTGCTTGCATCCCCCTCCTCATATATATAGCCCCACTCCTCCTGTTTAAGCTCAAGATCAAACTGTTGAATTTTGGCTTTGGAGAAAAACCTTTTCTTTATCCAAGAATCTGTCTCAACAGTCTGCTTGATGACTTTAATGTTTAATATTTGCGCATAATGATCAGAAAGTGCAGACTCTACATTAAAGCTATCTAAATAATTAAAGTTTACAAAAAAGTTATCCAAAATAGACTGTGAGGTTTTAGTTACCCTAGTTGGTTCGAAAATTGTTTGAAATAAATTATTAAAGTACAGTAGGTCCAAAAAAATGTCATTCTTTTCATTTTTAACTGATAAATCAAAATTAAAATCCCCACATACAATTATTTTAAAATTCTTAAAACGATGGTGAGGGTAATTTAAAATATCTTCAAAAGCACTTATAAAAATATTAAAATTACCTAGCATGGTTCTATATACACATAAAATTAAAATTCTATTAACCTTATCAACAACTGCTGCACATTCCAGGTGACCCTCCAAGCTTTTATTAACCATCTCTTCCACATTTTCAATTAGCAAGTCCTCAGAGGCAAATATGCATACTCCTCCATGTTGCATATCCTTTCTAGCATAGTATGACTTTAAATTGTATCCATCTATATGAATGCTTTCCAATTCCATTTTCTTTTGCCAATGTTCACTTAAACATACAAGGTCTGGTTTCTTCTTGCAGGTCTGCGTCAATACTTCTAGTTCCCCAATTTTATTTCCTAAGCACTGAATATTTTGGTGAAGTATGCTTAGACTGTCAAAAGGTACTCGAGTTTTATTAGCTCTATACGGTTTGTTTAAATTGCTTGTTTCATGAGCTTCGTCTTGGATGAACGTACCTAGTTTTTTGACTTATATATTGTTGGGATGCCTCTAAAATGCCTTATTGGCAAGCCAGTCTCACCCTCTTGTGTCCTTCTTTGTAGTTCTGATTTTAAATTTCTGTACTGCTCCATTTGAATTGGGGTTCTATCATAGGAAAAACCCAAAGAAGACATATCTTCCACCTTCTTGATGTCTTTTGCTTTGCGGATAGTAAGTTTAACATCTTCTTCTGTTGGAAATCTTATTTTCAAAGGTCTGATTTTGCCAGGTTTTTTGGTACCAATACGATATACTCTTATATCCTCTGGTTTCGATTGAACTCCTACTTTCTGAACAATCTTTTTCATGATATTTCTATCTGCTTCTTGTTTCTCAAGCTGATTTTCTGATTCCAGTTCTTCCGCTGCAAATATGATCAAGTTCTTGCTTCTGTATTTACGATCATTCAATTCCTGGATAGGCTCGCTTACATGATTAGAGTGTTCTTGTGTCATGCCTATTTCTGTATGTGTTTCAATTTTTGTTTTTAAAATTTGTATTTCTGCTCTTAGTTCCTCATTGATCTTTTGTTGTTTTTCAAATTTACTCAATATGTCTCGATGGGTAGTTTCGAGACTGTCTAATTTTGCCATAACATCAGCAAGTGTAAAATCTTTTTTGTTGGATGTGCCGGTTGTGCTTGGGGTACCGACCGATGTTCTTCTAGCTACGTTTTCATTACATATCTTGCATAGCCAGCGTTTCCCGTCATGATTTTTTAGTTCTTTTTCATAGTTATTTAGTGTAGGTATAGTCATATTAATACATTTGGCATGGAACCATTTTTCACACTTACAGCAGGATATTGCATAGGAATTTGTTGTCGTCTTTCTGCAAGTCGAGCAATGTGTGTCTTTTTCTTGGGTGTCTTTCATCTTTATCTTTCAGAGTCCCAGGCAGTTAAATCCAACAGAGAGTAAGAAGAATTTGTTCTTAACCTCAGAAACGATTGACAGTTTGGGCTGCGTTCTTCCGACAGTTTCTGCTTGACCTTCGACTAGTGAGGTGCGGTCGATAAAAAAACTAATAGTTTTTTCCGGGAAGGCGGTTGAAGGAGCCGTATCTGCTGTATTTCCCGTCGGGGATCAGGAAAAAATCACCCTGCCTTTCCCCGGAAGTGGTGAAAGTGTAGTTTTGGGCAGAGTGATTCCCAAACCCTTTTTTAAATCACACGGGTATCGTTGACCAAAGGCGGTGTAGAGCACAGGCCCCGAGGACAAAAAAGGGGTCTGCAAACCGGGGTTTATCTGGATTTTGTTGCTGCATTTCTCGACAACTGAATGTGCATTTAAATAGCTTTATTTTTTTGAAATATCGGGGGCTTGATACGGTTTCGAGCCGGACTACATCGGAGTTTCCAAAAAGTCTGGCCCCCCCTTTTTAACCCGATATAACGGGGGTGTAACTGTGGAAGGGTTGCTCCACCTCTTGCTAAGCTTTTGGGGGGGTGAGGGCGAGCTGGTAATTGCCTTGCAGCAAAAACCCTCAAACGAATGCCTACCTACTGCGTTTTTTCGACCTTTTCCCCCCAAAAAACAATAGGGTTTTGTCAGTTTGAAAAATTTTACCAGAAAGTTTTAGCTATTTTGGTACCCCTGAAGCTGCCTTTTTTTCCCAAATAGATAGGCCGAAAAAATCCATTAAATATTACGCTTGGACCCACAAAAGCACTTTTAATAAAAAAATAAATAAATTCGAAGCACACAGTATGACGGTTACTTCGCGCAGTGTTGCCAACACAATTTGTTATAATTATAATTAATAGTCTTTTTTCGGGAGTTTTTTCCCCCGGAGCTTAAAAAACAAAAGTAGTTCCGATTTTCAAAAAAAATGGCGGGAGCTGGGAAAAACTACAGGGAAGTGTCAGTGTTGCCATCAAGTTCTGGTAGTGGGGGAAAACCATATACACTGGAATCATGGACTTTTTTCGCTTGTATAACATTTTGAAAGATACCCATCATGGATTTGTACCCAAAAAACTCTACACAACTAGCAATTTTTAAGACGATTTGTAACAATGAGAAAAGTGGATAATAATGACAAGGTCCAGGTCTGTATTTTGATCTGTCAAGAGCCAACCTATTGACCATCAGCTAATGATCGATAAAAAGGAAGGTTATGGGCTGAGGGGGGGGAAAAGGTTTATTACTAAAATCATATCTCCGAAAAAAAACAATC
>JAHBCN010022335.1:0-13496 GCA_019359885.1 Listronotus oregonensis
TGAACTAATTTAAAGTAATATTTCCTTCCGGATGTTGCACTATGATTTCTATTTAGACCCATTTCCTTGAACGGTTTTTCCATTGGTTTTATTAGATTTTTTCTGGTTGTTCCCCGCTTTTTTATTTTTTAAATTAATTAGGTTTTTTTTTTTTTAAATATTTTTTAAAATCCTTAAACTATTTTTTGTGATTCCGTTCTTCTTTCTGTCCAATCTTAAAGCGTCTACATTTTTTTACAGATTAGGATTAATTTAAGCTTTAATTAAAAGCAAAGGAAATTCAGTTTTTACCTTTGAAATGCCCTTGACCTAACCTGATGGGGTCAAACTGACCCCGGCTTCGGATTAAACGACCCCAAAAACATAAAGATACCATGGTCAAGTCTTTCGGACCTTCAACTTTTTTTGTGGGGGCTGTGTTATTTATATTTACCAATTTAAAATAGAATGTTATTTTGTCTTATAAAAAAAAGATTAACTCCGGTGTCAAAAAGACGCAACTACATGTAAAATTTCCAAAAATGTTTATTTACATTAGGTAAACGTAAAAAAAAAATAAGTTTTATTACAACGCCTTTTTTCAGGCAGCAATATTTTAAGCTAATTAACACTTCATAAAAATTCGGGACAGCTCATAAAAAAACTTTTAGGTTTACCCAACACTCAGGCCTAAGTGCTGGGACGGGCGATGATTGATTTAAAATGTGAACCCTATATTTAAAAGTTAAAATGGTCAAAGTGGGGGTTTTTAATTTAAATAAGTTTAAAGTTCCATGGGCTTAGGTAGTTCAGGTACAGTGACGGCCCCCTAAATTTTTGGGAAAAAAATTGTCAAATTTTGTTTTTTCTGCCAATTTTTTTTGTAAATCGCTCTTTTTTACCTTTTTTTTCTTTTAATTACTATAAATAAAAAGGAAAATATTTAATATTTTATAAAAACTAACAAATTAATAAATTTTTTTTAAAAAATTAAAAATAAATTAAACAAACTTAAATATCCTTCCAAACAAATTTAATTTTTTTTATTGGGCCCCTTTTTTTTTCTAAATGGTTTAGCCTTCCAGGCATCAATGGAACAAAGCTGGCGAAATTCGGATTTTTCTCGTAACTCATTCTCCGCCTCTAAAATTTTATCCTTAAGTTCGTTTACTTTTTTCGGCCTAAACTTTAATTAATAAACCCCAAATATTTTCCATAACATTTAAATCCGGGTCATTGCGGGCCACGGAAAACCCTGATACGCTGCTTTTTCCATCCATTTATCGACTTGCCGGGCCTATGAACGGACATTTTATCTTTTTGAAAGATTTTTTTTGTCTGGAAATCGATCCAGTACAGAAGGAAGCATGATATTCTTTAGTAGCTCTATAAAACCTCCGCATCAACCTTCCTTCGATAAAATAACATACCCAAGCCCCTTTGCACCCAGCCACCCCCAAACATTTCCGAAAATCGCCCACAACTTCTGTCCTTTTGGGTATTTTTTTTCATCAAATCGGTTACTTGAGGCCGTATATCTAAGTATCCCATTGTAGCACTAACTAAAACACTTTTTCATCGATAAATATTAATTTTTCCAAAAAATAAAAAGGTTCAAGCAAAATTGTAGAGCAAAATCCAATGCGTTGTTTTTTTTATTTGCATTTTTAAAAACGGTTTAAAGGCTACCGGGTGGCATCGCAATTTGGATGTTTGTCTTATTCTTCGCCGTGCCGTTTTTAACCGATGCTGGGAAATTGCTTTCGGTTTTTCGTAACTACAGTTTAAATGGTTGGTTTTCAATCATTAACTAAATTATTGTCTTGTTCTTAATTTAATAGTTTGGGGCGACCACTTCCAGCTCTTCTTTCAAAAAGTGTGTTTCCTGCCATTTTTTAAACAAAATAAATAGTACTCTTTGGGATGTTAAGCTCTTCCGCCACATCCCTTTCTGGCCAACCTCCCCTCTCAATATAATGAATAATTAATACTTTTTAAGCGAATGTTAAGTTTGGTATTTAAAAAAATATTTTTAGAAATTGACAACGGACACCTATATCTTTATCAGTTTTTTCAACAGGTATTTATATTCAGTAGAAAGTGGCATAAGCCTATTTTACGAAAGGGAAAAAGAATTGCCCAAGATTTAAGGGCCGTTACTGTGCTTTCTGTTTAATTATTGAAGTAAAGTAGATAAAAGACGATCGTTTTTAAAAACACCTGGGGATATTTTTGGATTTTCAAAAAATTAGATCAAATAAAATCGCGAGCAATCGTGATAAAAGCGGACTTTGACACGAATCGGGTTTTCGATTTCTACAATTTTCTTTGTCAGTCAAAATTTAAATTACAAAAATTGTTACTTATACTGAAGTATCTTAATTGAAATATTAATCAATAGAGACAGACTTCTGTTCTCGACTGAATCACTGATTCAAGCGTCAAGTGTAATATGAATCACGATTACTCAACTTGTTAGCTCTTACTATTTTACTCCTGCCTAAGATTTGCCGTACTTCCTTTAAAAATTCGACTATAAGTTTGGGTTCTTTCTTGAAGTCCTTAGAATGCTATGATACCCTTGGTGTCTTAAATGATATAAAAAGCAGTTTCTTAAAATTTGACATAATGATGTGGAGATTTGAATGAAAAGGAAAGACCTCTGCAGGCAGTAGGTTCCAGAGTCTAGATAATATTCAGGGTTCAGGAGGCGCAGGAAGTAGAAACTAAAAGTCTTTTTCCAATGTAAAGTAAAACGTAAGAGTTGCTAAAGAACAGATTATAATTGCTAATTTTTAAAATTAGAAGTAAGATGAAAATACCAAAACCGACAAGTCCCTTATTGTCGGGGGCCGGAAAACTTTTGTGAAACTAGTGGGGGACTGTATACATGGAAAAAATCGGCTTGGCAAACAAACCAGGTGTTTTGGGGACCAGGCCACGAGGGCCACCCAAGTAACGAAATGCCGACGACCTGAAAAAAGGATCAGCCATGGAAATGATAGGCCCTGAGCCATTTTGTGGAACTCGGCAGGCCTCTTTAAAGTATCTATTAAGAGCTGGGTAGACAGAGAGTTTCAAAGCTGGTGGGTACAAACACCAGGACAACACAGGCAAAGCAGTTCATTAAACCTCTCGGCCAAGTTTACCTCGGACCTACTGAGCCACAGTCAAGGGGCGTAAGGATAACGGTACAACACCAGGCATTGCAAACTAACAAGCACCTGGAAAGAACAGGTCTTGTGGAGGATAGCCGTGGGTTCTCCAGGAGGTGAAGAACAGCCGGCATGTGTGGTGCCACTGCGAAGCACTAGAAAGGGTTAAAGGTTTTCAGGCCGGAGGAAAGCCACTCCAACATGGAAAGGCCAGTGTCAAGACTCTGGAGTCTAGTTAAGAAGACGGCTTGGACAAGGAACAAATAGGAGAAACCACAATAAATCTGGTAAGGTTGCAGTGGTGAAGGTTATTTTTGCCATCTCCGTTAAATAACAACCCAATCTAAAAACCATTTAAATTCCTGCCAAATTTCGTATGCGAATCATTTGCGGGGGACCCAAAAATCTTGTTGGCTGTTTTCGACACACTTTTTGTTTTTTTTTCTTCTTTGGAACAAATATATTTTTTAATCATCTTTTGGGATTTAGATTTACCTTTATGCACAAAATAATTGTTGTAAAACTCACAAACCTACTAATAATTAAAATAAAATTTAATATTGGTAAATATATAAACCATTTTCTTAATTACGATAAATTTAATGTTTTCAATTTGCCTTAACAGATTAAATTACCTATTACTTCGATTTTCCGATAAATCCCCTTAATCGAATGTTCATTAACTTTCTAAAAGGAACAGATGCAAATTGCATGCATTTATAGCTAAGTTCCATATTTATAGGGTAATAAACTCATTAAACTCTGGGGCATATTGGTTAATCTATTTTGTTTATAGTTTAATGGGTATTCATAGTTTATTTTACCTGGGTTGCTTTTATATCTAAAATTTCTCCATAAAGAACACCTATTTTTTTAATAAATTTTTATTTAATACATATTTATTTTATTTTGGGACAAAGGCTTAAGGGCAAATTTAAATAACGTACAGTGGGTGTCTTTAGTGACTAAGAGGTCAAAAATTATATAAGGTTTAAAACTTTTTGTTATTGTTACACAAATTTGTTGTCAAATTTCCTATGAAAAAGTTGGAAAAAATTTATGTTTTGGTGGTTTCAAGATATTGATTTTGAAAATCGCCCATTTTACAAATGATGCCCGATACAGACTCACCCCCTCTTTTGATTCAATATCAGTGGCGGCTCCTCCATTGGGTCATTTGGTCAATGACCTCCCAAATTTTTGACTATTTTCCAAAAAAAATAATAATGAAAAATAAAAAAAATTTTTTTTTTTCAATCTTTTAAATTTTCCTTTATTATTTAAAATATAAACCTGTTGATCGATTACTGGTTTTCCAAAAGCTTCGCGCAGCAATTTCCAGATCGGTGGTTTCGTTTGTTGGGCAAAAACCGGGCTGCCTGCCTTCCCTTGACCGCATTGTTTTAAACGGAGCCGAGGGCAATTTTTCCCACCCTTTTGATTGGGCGATTTTGGCTTGTTTCCGAAGCAGTGTAATCGCATGATCTGGGTCAACATCCGCGAAGAGGAAAATTAGCATTTTTAAGGTTTTTTGTTATACGGAAAATTATAGAACGGATTACAAAGATTTTAGGAATTTATTTTTTGTTGGTGTATGTTTTTGTAATGTAAATTCGGAAACAGTGCATTTGTTGACAATTTGTGTACATTCCGATGACAACTGTAGAGAGCGAAGATGCTTCTTACTTAAATAGAATAAAGACATTTTACGCAACACCAATGGGAAGGTAGAAACCCCTGCGTTGGCCATGTTAAGTATTGAAAAAGGCCTTCATAAATAATTTTGTAAATTACAACGAAGAAGTAATCAATCATTTTGCAAGTGGAAGAAGGATTGAACTAAAATTTATGACTATTTAAGTAAATTAAGTACCCTTTTTATTTTTTATCATAAAATATGCTTATTTTAATAAAAGTTGCCGTCAACCTCTGGCATAGCGATATTACTTACTGTGGGTGTGAGATTTTTTTAAAAATATGATGTGCAATTTTTCTGTTCAAACAGATGTCAATGCATCTTGTTGCTATATTGTTATGTTTTTAATAAATAGAAATATAATTCTTTAAATAAAAAAATCTTGCCTTTATTTTTGAATTTTTTTTTTCTTTTTTTTCTTTTTGGGAAACCCTTGAAATAAAATTGTTTTTTAACTAAAACAGTTAAATGATTTGAAATTTTACCCCCAAAGACCCCCCCCCGAAAGATTGACCACGAGCCGCAACTGTTCATTATAATTATGGGGCACTACCCAAAAGGGGAGAAACTTGAAATTTGATTTTTAGTTGATTTTAGGACACAAGTAAAGAAAAAAATAAAAATCAAAAACACTGAAAGCAGGATTCTATTTATTTGTGTCTGTTTTAATTATTTTTTTTTTATTGAAACAGACAGTTTTGTTCTTAGTTTATTAATACGGTTTTTAAAAATTTTGGAAGAGAAGGTGAAGGAAACACCTCCAGCAGAGGTTCCACAGATCAGACAACGAAACCATGAAGAAACGAACAAAAAGGAAGTTTGGGGGCCTTAAGGCGATTGGTGAGAAAATTTTATTAATAAGTCGAAAAGGCCCCCTCTAATGGAATCAAAATGCTAAAAGTTTGAAGACGTAGAAGATGCCACTTCCCAAACAGAAAAACAGTACCCAAGCAGGATTTGATTTTTTTAATTCATACGGAATGCAGATTATCTTTATACTTTTTGGTTTAAAAAAGGATTTGACGCCAAAACTTTCCATGGCTATATATGGTAATATGTTTGTTTTTCCAATATAAAATCGTTTTCGAAAAAAGGCTCACACGGTTAAAAAAGATTTTTTTAAGGGATGTTTGCTGGCGCGGGCTGAAAAATTTTAAAAAAAACGGCAATATGAGAGTTTCGGGAACTTTTTTTTAAATATGCCCAGGCAACAAGCATCACCTCTAATATCGGGAAAACAAAAAAAAAAATTAATTTGGTCATCATTAGTGCATCCTACCGTGATGGGGGCAAAAATTAAAAAATCTGATGTGGGTTTTCTGTGACGGATGCTGTCGGAAAATTTTTTCTTTTTCAATCATTTATAAAGTATACGAGCTTTTATTTTTTCTATCAAAAATTAAAAACAGGAATCCAATCACTTTAGTTTTGGTTATTATTTGTTACGAAAATTGTAATGCTTTTCTAATATCGAAGGTCTATGGGTGTTTCTAGATTATGTACAATAAATTATAATAATAGAACTAGTAAAAGACCATAACTGGCTTGTATATTCAAGGTTGTCCAATTTGAAATTCATAAGAAAGTTTTTTCTTACATTAAGGTGCTACTTAAGTTCCTATTATCTAATAATTTATTGCTAAAACATTAAAATACGTTTTTAATATTGGTTTTCCATCGTACCCAGTATGCCCTTTTAAATAGTAATTTTTTTAAAAGGGATCATTTATAGAAAATTTTACAGAACGATTGCGGTTTGTTGACTAGAAAATGGAGTTGACTTCAAACTGCAAAAAATAGCCATCTTGAAACAGTTATATTCTGCAATTTAATCGATGTATACACGATAAATGTCCTTTCTAAAACTTTAATTAAGCTTACTAAGTACGATTATTCCAAAGTTCCTAATTTTTAACAAAAGCCCATGTCGAGCTTGGCCTGGAGGACGACAGACAGGCATCAGACCTACTCGTATGCCTATAATTTTTCCGCTATTTTTTTTTATCAAATTTTGTTTGATCTAGGTAGCATACTGAGTATAAATTGTTTTTTACACTTTTTAGGTCTATTTAGTCAATACACCGCAGTCATACTGTAAAACCTACCAATAAATGATCAGCGCATAGTCAATATTTACTATTTAAGGTACAGTCGTTAAAAAAATTATCGCCTTATGGTAAGTAAAGCCGGCGCGTCCACAAGTCAAATTGAGATTGGGATGAAGATCTTTTATCTTCGTCTCTTCCATGCCATCCGCGACGAACTCACCCATCTCTCTCTAACAAAAATTGATTGTAGAACGGGCCAGGGCTAGTACCAGTACGGATCATTATATGTTTTCCTATTTTAGTTCAATTTGTAATACAGCATTTTAAATGGACCACAAATTTAGCGCTGTTCAAAATAAGATCGAATACTCTTTACCAAAAGTTCTCCATTCTTAAAAATATTATTTTTTTAGAGACTGTACATACAACACTTGAGGTCTGTTGTTATTTAGTAATATTTTCACTATTGGCACTTTTGGACCCATCTAGTCCTAAAATATACCTTCCATAAGACGAATACGTAAATATAGTGTACATTATTTTTAATAATAAAACACCTAGTAAACCTTTAAAAAACAATATCTTTTTAACAAAACGATAAAAAAACTAGGTTTTTTAGTTTCTTACTATAATTTATTTTACAAACATGAATCCCACAAAACTATAGAACATATTTACTATGATTTTATATATTTTTTTTTATTTATATATATATATATATATATATATATATATATTTTATATATATATATATATATATATATATATATATATATATATATATATATATATATATTTTTAGTTTACTTTTAAAAATATCAAAAAACCGTTTTCAAGATATTTGAAATGAATGCATGGCTTTTATACATGCGTATCGACAATGTTAATTATGCACAATTTGATTGTTTATATTTCGTTCCGAAATATGTGTGGATCAGCCAAATGGAATAAATTCAATATTAAATAAATGGAGGGTATTCGAAAAATCTGGACACGATTAAATTTTTAATTGCGCATTTTTTTAAAATAAAACTGTTTATACAGGGTGTATCATGTGGGGGAAACAAGTTTTTTGAATTAAATGTATATTATTCAATTTTGATTCTTTAGAACATTCTAAATATATTTGTGTAAAAAACCCTATACCTATTTTCAACTGTTTCGAAAATATTAGGTGCTTTTAGATTTTTTGTATGTTCCACTTACTTAAGGGTTATTTGGAGCATATACCCACAAACAGCCAGGGGAAAAAGCGTGCGAAAGAGAAGCAAGAATAGGAGTATAACCTCTCTTTCCTCTCTGAATTTGTCTTGTGTATATACCCCTACCGCCAGTTAATGCTGCGGAGCAAAAGAAATGTTAACATTTATTCTTCTTTTTCTCTCGCCGCTTGTCCACACACCACGGCAAGGCTGCTTCTAGTAGGTATATGCACAATAAGTAACCATCAAGAAAGGGCAAGATGCAAGGCAAAGATGCAATAAACCGAAAACGCAATATTTCCGAAACAGTCGAAGATAGGTATAGGACATTGTACATAAAATATCTAGAATGCTTAAAAATCAAAAAATTAAATAAAATACAGGGTGTTGCATTTAAATTAAGAAAGTTGATATTGGCCACATGACACACCCTGTATAAACAGTTTTAGTTGAAAAATATGCGCAACTTAAAATATAAATCGACATGTCTGAGCATTTTTTCGAATACGCCTCCATTTATTTAATATTGAATTTATTCCATTTGGCTGATCCACACTGTATTTTTTTTCAATTAGATAAAAGACACTTTAATTAAACCTAATTTCATTTTTCTTGAGAAAATCTGTTTTACGAGTGAACTACCTGGGTACGATTGATGCCTTGTTTCTTCGATGGGCTCACGGTCAATACGTCTGTTTTGCGAACATTTTGTTTTGTTCAATGTTTACTAATTTCTATTCTAATTTGTACATCTTCACTAGTAACACTATATTTTACAGAAGTAAAACCCAAGTTACTTGTTGCCTGCGCTTTAAGTACAGCATGTTAAAATTATTTTATTAATTTTTTTTAATGAACATTACATAATTTAGTAGTGTCAAAAATATTTATTCTTATCCCTCATCGACAAAAACCCGTATGATATTGATAGGTAAAGAAGGTGGGTAAAATTCGGTTTTTTTTGCTTATTATATTCGTAAAAATTGAAAGTTGTTACAATTAATTGGCAAAAAAATCAGAATGCAAATATTCAAAAAAACCGTCAAATTTGCTATTTGTATTGAATTTTGGCCATTTTACACATCATTTGATCTTTTATTTTTAAAAATTATATATTGCGCTTTGTGCACCAACATAATTTTTTATCTTTAATATTACCCTTTAGAGTCCATTTGCGCCGCGAAAATTGGATCCAATTTGGGGTTCGGGGCATAATGTTTCTCTCAAAAACGGTATAAGTTATCAGTTATCGATAATTTTCAAAAACTATATGAAAGCCAACACTTAAATCTAGGCTTCTGCTGTAAAAGTTTTTTAAATTTGGATTTAGTTTTTAATATTTCCTTGAGTAAAAGTCACCCTAAAATCGGTTATGTTTAGATACTATTTTTTCTTAACTCGACTCATATTTCAAAAATTCGTTACAGCAGAGGCATATATTATTTCCTTACCTTAAAAATGGTGTATAATTTATGTCATTTAAGTGAAAAATTGTTACCGAAAAAGGTTATCTCCTGTAGGCTTGCAATCGGAAACAACGTCGCATCGATACACCGAATTCGGAAGAACCTAAATAAAATATAATATTTTTAATGCGGCTATACGAAAATTGGTAGTGGGAGTTTGTTAGTCTCCCCACAACGTCTCCGCGTCCTTCGCCCGACCCCTAAGGTAAATGCAGTAAATGCACTCTTAATATGCTTATAAACTAGAATTTATTTATTTTGGTGCGTTGAGCCAAAGATAATACTACTACAGATAGATGGTTCATTTAAATGGGGCGTTTGAATCAGTTCGGAGATATAATGCTTCCGAAATGCGAATAAAAGTAAGTCGGTAACCCCTATCCCAGTAAAACGAGGTACGAAACCATGGCGACATTGTCAATGTCTGTCGCTTGTACCTTATTCGAACCGAAGTAGCGAAAGCGGGCGGCTAAACGGATTGTGTATTTTCTAGTCGCGTTTCATCACGCCAATAGTAAACCGCCGGCAACACTGTTTAACTTTCGTTCAAGGATAGCGCGAAAATCTCTCGATGGACATCGGCTCGCGTTAGCCAAAGCCCATTAGGGGTATCAAAAATATAGCATTTAATGGTTCATCTTATCCGTAGTAGTATTATCTTTGGTTGAGCGCATCCTGAATATTTTTAAAACGAAAGATCAAAAAACGTCTAAAATTGCAAAAATTCAATAAAAATAGCAAGTTTGAAGGTTTATTTTTGATCCTTGCCATTCTGATTTTTTCACCAATTTATTGTAGATGTAAAAAAGATACTTGGACTTATAAATATAATAAAATGGCCCAAATAGAAACTTTAAATTTTCACGAATATGATGAACGAATAAAGGCCGAATTTTAATCACCTCCTTCAAAAAATATAAATAAAAGCGTATTCGTAAATTTATTTCAATGAATCATTTATATGCATGTCATTATTCTGCGTTAATTTAATTTAGAAATGTATCCGCAGGTGATGATACAGCAACCGTCAGATGAATATTAACTATTCTGTCCTCGCAGATGATAAGGCTAACTGATTGGGGGAAATTGTTAAACCTTCCAATTGATGAATAGATTGGATGGTTGCAATAATAATCAATAAATTAATATTAGTCACCTTTACCGAGAATATTGTTAAAAAGATCGTAACTAGTTGCAATTCACAGCTTTTAAAACAATAATAATATTTAGCACTAATGCTTTTAACACATTAACTTGTTTCAAGCATAAAATTTTAAAGCTAAAATTACAGTTAAAAGATATTTTATTATTTGTAAGCATCAGTGGCGTAGCTACCGCTGTATCAGCTATATCGAAGATAAGCGACCCCCATCTAGGGGTACTCGGTACTCAGACTTACGTAAATAAATAAACTTAAATTATTATTCTTATAGTAGCTAGATTTAAAAGACTAATTGACTTGATATAACAAAAATATTAATTTGCACCATTAGGACAAAAATTATCTATCCCTTTTTTATTCCAAAATAAATTGTGTTTTATATTTGACATGTCACTTAAATCTCAACCCTATAATGAATGGTAAATAAAATATTTACCACCACTCTATGTTATTTAGTCTCGGGGAAATACTGAGTTAGCTTTTGGGGTTTAAATATGTATATACTGGGTTGTATAGCAGCAGGCCTCGTATGGTACAGTCCACAATAATTCGTTGATTTCCCGACCGCAATAAAATTTAAATGACAACCTTCAGTGGAAAACCCAGCCATAAATAAGTTGCCTGACAAATATCTATTGTGTAGGAACCGCACCTTTTCAAATGGTACAGGCCCTAGTTACCTACTAATATCAATAGTTTGGGTTAGCTATTTTAGATGCTCAATAACACACACGAAAATACCTTGACAAACTCCAAACGACTGATGAACTACGATTAAAAGATTCTACTTTATATTAAACACCTGCAATTTGCCTTTAATCTATATATTATACCAAAAAGTAAGTACAATAATAAATAAGGGAAATTTTAAGTCCGGGCCTACATGCGGGTACCCAAAGTTTATGCAGTTTTACGATTAACAGTAGCAGGTAAAACGAGAAAACAACAAATTATTGTGGAATGTACTGTACTAACATTTCAAATATAATAAAAGGATTTGGAAATAAGTTTTCCAAGTGTAGAGTCGAGGGTTACGTTAGTCGTTAGTGCAAATGTAATGCACAAATTTTATGGTGGGGTACAAGCACTTGAAAATTTAGTTTTACATGGCGTCGCCAACAATCTTTAAAAATCCATTTTTTTAATATTCTAGAAACAATATATACATTTTTTTTGGAATAGCCTAAAACTTTTAGACATGTTCTGTATTGTTGTGGCGGATTCATGTATTAAAAAGTCCTTGTTGGGTACACGCGAAAAGTCTTTATACAATGGGACCGCTTCGGTCCTGACCCCGTGTTCTAGAGACTGAGTTTGCTCAGTCCTACTGACTCCTATGAACTTGCAGATCGCCAGAAACAAAAAAGAAAACATATGACAATATGTCATAAACTGTAACAAAACATCAGATTTTTTAAAAATTTTTGTAAAAATTATAACAATTATAATTTTAGTTATTACTTAATTTTTGGTAAAGTTTTTTATACTTTAATTTTATCATAAAAACGTGTATAAATATTTAAATTTTTTAGGTTTTTTGGTTTTTTTTTTAGACGATTTGCGATTTCTTAGGAGTCAATAGGGCTGAGCACACTTGGTTTCTTTGGTTTCTGGTTCTTTTTTTTTATAAAACTTTTGGCCATTTTTGGGTAACAACATCTAAGAATATAAAATTTTTAAAAGAGTATATTGCCTTCCAGGTGGTCTCCCAGAAGTGGCGCTTTATAAGCTTCACAAACAAATGATTTAGTTATAATGAAAACGTTATATCAACCAAATTTAATATCGTAGATGACCGTGACAAATGTCCAAAAAATAAAATAAATATGTTGGAAAGTTAGGATTTTATAGTGCTTGCCACTTTGTTTTTTCAGGTATGTGAACTAACAGTATTTGTATAATAATCTTGACAACCTAGTGTAGCGATGGCGAACCAATCGACACATATCATTAACTAAGAAATTTAGGTACCTGATCAAAACAATGTATTTTTTCGTCCAGATATAATCATAAGTTGATAGTATTTAGTTTTATTCTTTCCTATTAATTTCTAATTTAACAATATGTTAAAACCTCGAGGCAGGTAGATTAATAAAGGTCGCCATCCTTGACCCAGTGGGTTACAAATTCAGAACTAATTCGATGCTTTGTTAGATAAATCTTAAACCCAACCAAAATTATATAACACTTATCTACAAAAATTAAAGACAAAAAAAAATAGATTTTATTTTGAATTTAATTAAAATTTTACAACCCGGGAAAAAATTGTCCTCATCTAATAGAGTAACTGTGTATTTCAGACCTCTCAATTTTAAAAGTGTAAAGATTGGAAGAAAAATACTTCTAGAAATTTTAAAATTTTAGCAGATTTAATTTTTCCAAAGAACACCAAACGTTTAAACTATTCTTTTTTCCCCAAAAGGCTTGGGGTTTATAAAAAATAAATAATTGTTAACAGTAACATAATATTTGGATTTTAATAAACAATATTTTAGTGCCTCTCGAGGTGCCTCCCTATAATATTAATTAAAAACGCCGTAAATTAATATCTAATTTCCGATGTTGAGATATTAACTATTAAAGCAAAATGAATGAATTAGATGATTATATAAACAAGTGATTCTAATTTTCTTTTACTTATAAACAAAACAAACATCTTTCATACTAGTTAAAAAAAAGGTCACCTGGTCTAGCGTGAAAAAAATTTGGTAAATATTGAATGTTGTATATAAACGATAATGTTTATAATAACCGGCGCTTGCGTTTTTTTTATGAAATTTTATTTTTT
>JAHBCN010022336.1:0-13400 GCA_019359885.1 Listronotus oregonensis
TCTCCTTTTGAAATGGATTAGCAAATGGCAAATAACTTTTAGACATTTATATATTAAACAGTTACACCAAAATTTACACATGTTGTGGAAAAAATAATAAAGTGAATCGGTTGCACATGCCCCACCACAATACCCGCCAAAAAAGGTTAAATTTTATAAATGATCCCCCCCCCACCACAACCCCCCACCCAGGGGCCAAATTTTATAAACCTCCCCCCACAATGCCCAAGGTAAATTTTTTATAAATTGAAGAGTGGGAAAGGCACGCCTGTTTAAAAAAAGTTCAAGGTCAAAAAAAAAGTGGAAGGAGCAGCATGCGCGTTATTAAAAAGGCCCCCGGTAAAAAATATGAGTGCCAATCCTTGAAAACTTGGGATAACATATACCCCCTCCAGCTTTCAAGGTCAAGTGGGGGGGGTGTTTGACGTATCACCGTTTTAATCTTGGTATCGTCCTATTTGGGGGGTTTTTTTTCCCTACTAAAACTTAAAAACAAAATTAAATTAATTAAACAATATAAATTTTCTTATTGTAACGATGAAATTTGTTTAAAAATTTCATCTTAAAAACCACAGCTTGTTTTTTTCCTTTTGGGGTTAAATTTTTTTGTATTGCAAATTTAAAAATTTTTGGTCTATTTCTTATATTTTGGGGCTCGAGAATTGCAACTTTAAAAAAGTTATTCTACAAAATCCTTGTCGTCTTCATATCTTTTCATACAAGATAATTTTTTTAATAATAAAAACTGAATGGTATCAATTTAAAAAACATACATATAACAAAATATTTAAAATCAAAATCTGTCAGAAAGTGAGGTTAAAATTTTTCTAAAAGGAGTTGAATATTTAAACCCCCAAATTCGGACGTTCAAGATCAACCACATTCCCCAATCTAACCCCGGCTTTGTACAACATTTTTTCCGTTGAACCGATGATCAGCGTGAACTTCGGTTGAACGCCCTTTGCAAGGGCCAAATTATAATGTTTGGCAACCAGACTTTTTATCGTGGAAGTAGGCAACACATTAAATTTTTCGTGGAATTTTGTTATTGCGCAGAATCGGGGGAACTCTGACAGTTTTTTATACGGGCTGGTTTTTTATCAAAGGGGGCCATAGCTTGGGCCCATTTGATTTGTATGAAAAATTCCCCGTCATGATTACTACAAAGGGGTTTTTGGGAAAAATTTGTGAAGAGGCTATTTTTAAAAAAAAAAAGGGGTCCTGTTTAAAATTTATAATTATTTAACAGTTTAAATTTTTGTCCCCCGGGCGTGGTCGGCGGGGGGAAAGTGAACATTTTGCAAGTCTTGTTGAAATCTTCACGTTCTGGGGTCTGAAAACCTAAAAGGAAAATCTATTTTTTTTTAAAAAAAATTGGGGTTTTGCCTTTTTCTGTTGTTTTCTATAAAAAAAATCCTTTTTTTAAAAAGAAAAAATTTGGGGTTCCCTTCATTTTAAAGGTTAAATCTTGAAAAAATTTTTTTTTAATTAATTTGAAAATTTTTAAAAATTTTTAAAATTTTTAAAAAACCCCCTTGCCCTTTTATTTTTTAATCATTAAAAAATTTTTTTATGTTTCAAATTTTCGAAACCTGGCAAACCCAGTTTTTTTTTAGTATTTTTAAAATGGTTAGTGCACCCCATTAATCAACTGCGCATCTAAATAGCACCTAAAAAGCCCTTAATTTTGATTTAAATCTTGTTGCATTTTTTCTGAGTTGAGAAAACCCTTGTATGCAAAAAATCATCCAAATCGGAGAGGAGTCGAATAAGTAAAATTTTACCTTGTCTTATGTTGCCATTGTACCAAATTTATATCAGTTTTGAATACTAAGATATCCTAAAAACCATTTACTAGTTATCAGTGATCTTACCCTGAGACGTCTTCTTTTATATTAACTTCGGGCTCTAATTTATTCTTGTCCCATTTCGTACATGCTTGATTTTCAAATTCATCATCCTTTTCAGTTTTAATTTTCGTTTTAGTCCATTCTGGAGCATCTGTACTAGAAAAATAACCATTTTATTTAACACTTTCCAATTCCCAATTACTCAATAGGTCTATTCGTTAATCTAAAATAGTGTACACTTTTTTTTACGAAGGTGTATTTTAGGACTGGATGTGTACAAAAAGTGTGTACTAGTGTAAACTATTTCTGAATAAGGCCCGGTTGTACAATGGACGTTCAACCGAAGTTCACGCTGATCATCGGTTCAACGGAAAAAAAAAGTTTTTCAAACCGGTTCAGACGGTGAACTTTGGGGTTATCTTAAGTCCAATTTTGGCGTTTAAGATGAGTTCAACTCCTTTTAGAAATTTTTAACCTCACTCTTCTGACAGATTACCTTGTGTTTTAAATAGACCTGTCCATAGATATATAAGCAAAGGGAGATATAACGGTTCATTCATAAATTGGCTTTTGTTGTGTATCAAACATTCATAATGTGTAAGAAAAGGACTTCCGATAAAAAAATTCCCTGCAGGCAACGTCGCAAATGTTTAGCAGCGCAAACCGTGGTGGGCCACCAGTGGCGTAGTTCGTTTCCAAAAACTATTTATCTATAGAAAATTACTAACATATACAGGGTGTTACTTAATGGTATGTCATAATTTGAAGGAGGCATTCCTGGATCGATTTTAAGTCGAAAAGTTCATATAAACGTGGGCCCTAAAATGCTTAGTTATTAAGATACAGGGTGTTAAGGTTTTATTTTATTTTCACTTTTTAATACATTTTCAAAGACGGTTTGAGATATTGAACTGAATTTTCGCACAAAGGGTATTATGGCATAAAAACACATTTTCAGATGTTCATTTATTTTTTTTTCAGCCAGTGGCGTGGCTATGACAATTTTCAAAACAATTTTACAAAAAAAAAAAACTACGCCATTGACTTGGAAAAAAATTATGGTTTATATTAATCAATTACAAACAAAAATCCCTCTTTTATTTTCGTAAAACTTACCGTTTGGGAGAAATCGTTAATTAAAATGTCTTATGTACCCAAATTGCATCTTTAAAAATTATTATTGAAATAAATCAGTTAAAAATTTCTCGTTGCCAGCGATTGTTGTTTTGTTGTTGTAAACATTATGACACTGACGTTATTATCATTCTTAAAAGGGTTTTTATTTATTTCTCCCGATCTTAAAACGTGCATTTTCTAGTTAAAAAAATTGGTAAATTATTCTAATTTGGAAATGACACAAATGCATTTTTATGGTCTGGGTAATGGTAATGCGTGGAGGCCCCGCGTTTATCAAGAAAGGTATCTAATCGCGCTCTCCCAGATAGACGAACATTTATAAACATTCATTTAAAGCTAATATTTCGAGGAAGGCCCGTACTGTTAGAACACCGGCAGTGGAGGTTCCCCCGTGCGTCGAAGGATCCCCCCACAAGTACGCCGAAAAAAAAGGTATGGCATTAAACATCTGCTACAAGACGGTATGGGAGATTTTTTAAAGTTCCCTTTTTTATATCCTTTTCCCCATACAAAGGGGGTTTAGGCATTGCCCCAGAGATTATGAACTACTGCAATTTTGTAGATGGTATCTCAAGTAACAGAAAATCCTCATTTTGATGCCAAAATATTGTTACGGACGAAGCAAATTTTTAAAGATTAAACCCAAATTTTCCCCCAACAATCATTACTGGGCCCAGGAAAACCCTCAGGGATTACGAGACACATTTTAAAGGAACAATTTTCACTGAACTTTTGGGATCGGTATCGTATCCGACCATTAATTGGACCATTTTTTTACCAGGACGCCTTAACGGACAGGATTATTGTAATTTTCTCAAATGATTTCCCTTTTGCTTCTTGAAAATGTTCCTCTTCAGTTACGGCAACAATTTTGGGTTTTTTATGCATGATGGCGCTTCCGCCCACTTTATATTGGCTCGTGGCATTTAAATAGAGCCTACCAAAATCATTGGATAGCTTTTGGAGGACACAATTTTGGCCACCTAGATCGCCTGACCTGACAGCCTAGATTTTTTTTTGGGGGGGACCCCCAAAAAACATTAGTTTATCATACACCATGTGACATTAGAAGAACTCAAATAATTATTGACGGATGTGAAACTATCCGAAACACGAAATGGAATTTTTGAAAGGTTCGTAATTCAATGAAAAAGAAGAGCAGAAGCCGCATAGAGACGAGAGGTGGTCATTTCAACATTTTTGTAAATTATGTATGTATTGTATTTTTTTATTGTTTTTTTGTTCACTAGTTTGTAGAAAATAGCTTAAAATAAATATTAAAAAATGTATTTAAAATTGAAAAAAAAAAGTTTAACACAATCAAGAATGATAATTAACGTGGTGTCATAATGTTTACAACAACAAAACAACAATCGCTGGCAAAAACAACCCCAACTTGATTTATTCAATAATAATTTTTCAAGATGCAATTTGGGTACATAAGACATTTTATTAACGTTTCTCCCAAACGGTAAGTTTTACGGAAAAAAATGAAGAGGTATTTTTGTTTATAATTGATTGATAATTATTAAAAAACCCATAATTTTTTTCCCAAGTCAATGCGTATATTTTTTGTAAATTTTTTGAAAACCCTCATAGCGCAGTTTCAAAATTAAATGGGCCATCTGAAAAAAGTGTGTTTTTATGCCATAATATCATGTTTCCAAAATTCAGTTCAATATCTCAAACCGTCTTTAAAGTATAAAAAGTGAAAATAAAATAAAACTTTAACACCCTGTATTTTTAATAACTAAGCATTTTAGGGCCCACGTTTATTGAACTTTTCGACTTAAAATCGATCCAGGAATGCCTCCTTCAAATTATGACATACCATTAGTAACACCTTATTTTTAGTATATTATCAAAAAAAAAGCTATTTTATGAGGGCTGGTCCATAAAGTGCCTGAAACTTTTTGGGCTGTTTCGAGAACATGCAAGTAAAACTTATTGGTTCAATACAATAATTAAACTTTATTTATCCCCCAGCGACATCTGAAAAATGGCATTGTTAACCTTACAACCAATAAAACTAAAAACTGTTTTTAACCTTATCGCATTGCCCGTGTTTTTATCTTTATCGCTATCCACACCGATTTTTATAGATTTATTTTATGTCATAAAAGAATAACATATCATCTTTTAAACCCAAAGTCCACTAATGAGATCAAAAACACATGGAATACCATTTGTAAAAAAATGAGAGGAAATTATTTAAAAAAATGTTTTGTTCATGAATACAAATAATTGGAGTTTTTAGAAAAAAATTTAAAAATTTGGTTGGGGTTTAAATATAAAATCTATTTTGGGGGCCCTTTCTTTAAAAAAAATTTCATTTTCTAATTAAATAGGTATTTTTAACTTCTATGTTTTTAATGTTTCTTGATTACAAGGAAAGAAAATTTAGAAAAATTTCATGTTTTTTTTATATAATTTTTATTCAGTAACAATATTAAGTATTCTTAATAATCAAAATATTTAACAACTATTCATTTCTATTTGTGGTAATATCACAGGGTTTAATAATCTGAAAGATTTTTTGGGAATTTGTGGTAACTGCATATTCTTTTCAAATCAAGTAGGGAAAAACATATTTTTTCTCTCGGGTCAACAGAAAACCTTAAAACAAATTTTAAATTAAAAACGTTCCCTATGCTATATTAAATAATAAAAGTTTATATAACAAAAACTATGTCTTGATGGTTACCATCATTATAAAATAATTAAATAATTTTTTCGTTAGTTATATAATCAATTACCTAAAATAAGAAACAAACGTGTTAATTTTCCAAAATACAAAGTGATTAAACAAAATGTTATTTGTTCGCCATGGGATTTTCACGTCAAAAGGAAGTTTTTTAAAAAAAACCGTTAAACTTACCTGAAAACGAAATATTTTTACGGGAATCATTTTCACAAACCCGGCACTTCGAACCATTTCTAATCTGTTTTATTAAAATAATACATAAAATATTAAAATATTCTTATAACCACTTTAAAACACAAATCTCTCTTAGCTAGTTAAACAAATGCAACACCGCCCCAACACAATAGAAAATTTAAACAGCTGACCGACGACCTTCGTGACATGATACTATTACTCTAAAAGATAAACCCGCGCATGAGAAAAACCTATCTCTCCCCGCACGCTGACGTCACTCGACGCTTTTTCCCCCAGAAACGGCGAGTTTTTTCTGGCATTCCGATTTCTGTTTAGATGTTAGATGGATTAAATGATTTATTTATTTTTAAACGTCATATATTAAATCAATAACTTAAAAAAAGGCTTTAAAACACTCTTTCCCAACCGAAAAACGAATTGTCGTCAAAAATGACGTCATGCGCAACGTCGTACGAAATTAATCGCCAAGTGGTTTTATCTTCTAGTAAAAAGTATCATCTTCTGACCGTAGCGTACAACTTTGAATAAACTTTAAAAAGCAGTGTTGCCATCTTAAAATTTAATATTCCGTTAGTTATTTTGAGAATAATATTAGTAAACAAAAAAAAAATCAACTAAAACATGTTTCTGTCGCTGCTACTAAGTTTGCATAACGACATATTAGATCTATGGTCTCTTTAAGAATTTAAAAGGAAATATTAATAAAGCAATATCCAAAAAAATTTGCCAAAAAAGGGAAAAATTGGCGGGTGCATTGTATCAAGCACGTTTGACCAAAAAGTGGTCTAGAGGGTAGACACTATTTCAATATTTGATTCTTTTAATTAAAAACTTTTTTACCCCCCTTTGCCTATTATCTATGAGACCTGTCTAATAAAACAGCTGATTACGGTAAACAAACTTGCTGGGAAAACAACCCCTTAGATTTAACCGCCTGTGCATTGTCCTGTTTTATAGTGATTTTTTCAGATTTCCAGTAGTTTAAAGTGTTTTTTTAAGTATATTTATTTTTGGGGAGTCTTAGTAATGGTACTTATAGAGAATCAATCATGGGCGACTATTTTTAAAGCAAAAAGCTGAAAATGCGGATGCCGCCAATCGATATAGACAAAAGCTCTCCGGAATTAATTTTGTGGACCCTTTTTTTTTTAAAAGTCGGATTTAAGTATGAATCCCTGACTTTCCCCTGTTACTCAAATGGATATTGTCTTATTTAGTGCTTACAACAAGCTATTACACACAACAACAAATGAAAGCCATGTGTTTTAAGTTCCTGCACATAGTGTGAATTTTTTTGGATGCAAAAATTATTAAAGACAACAAGGTGCTTTTAATAAAATTAGAACCACTGTACCAACCATTTAAATTTAAATTGGGTTTAAATAAATATTACTTTGTAAAACAAGTATGAACTTTGTCGAATCTGGTAACCCAGTGTTTCGGAAGTGTGGTCTTTTCACTTGTTTAAAAAAATATTTAAGTGGTGTTATTTTTAAATTAAATAATTTTTTTTTAAGGTTTTTTTCTTGTAATGGAGCACCTTGTATCTGATTATTAAGTTTTGTTTATAGGTGGGTGAAAAATTTTAAAAAAAAAATATAATAGAAATTATATAATTTTAATTGGTATTTGGTTATAAAGTAGAGCTTTATCAGGTGAATATTTCATGGCCTAGTCGCTTATGAATGAGGCTATAAAGTAATGAGAACACTAAAGATAAAACTAATTTCGGTAATTTACTTTGGGGCCCCATTTTTTTAAATTTTGTATACGGGGTTTTTGGGGCGCTGATCACAATCTGAAGTAAAAATTTTTTGGAACTTTTAGTTTTTATGATATAACGCCCCACTCACCTAACCTAAAAAATTTTCAAACTTTCCTAAAATTCCTCCTTCTTAAAATGATTACAGCCAAAATTGAATATTTTATGGAAATAACCTATTATTTTATAAGAAAAATTTGATTTCATTCATTTAACAAATATTTTTAAAAAAAAATAGCAAAAAAAATTTTATTTTTTTTTTAAAAATGTCAAAAAATTGTCTAGTGATTTTGACAGTTTTGTTGGGACCCAAACCAAAAACAATTGAATGGTTTTTTTCAAATTTAAATCCCGAAAAATAAAAATAATTTAAATTTATAAAGTAGGCCATTTAATTTTTCCCCTTTTGGGTACCATAAAACCCCAAAACACTGCAATTTTTTGCCTTTTTTAAAATAAAAAAAATATTTTGTTTTTTTTTTTATTAAAAATTTTGTTAAAAAAAGGGGAAATTAAAATTTTTCTTATAAAATAAAAAAGTGTATTTCCATAAAATCTTTCATTTTGGCTGTAGTTTTTTTAAGAAGGAAATTTTAAAAAAATTTGGTTTTTTGGGTTGTCATCTTTCTAAAAAAAAAAAATGCCCCAAAAATTTTATTTCAATTTGATCAAAAAACCCCCATCAAAATTTTAAAAAAATGGCCGTGGGTAAAAAAAATTCCCCCAATTTCATACAAAACTTTTTTTATTGCTTCTAAGTGGTATTGGAGAATTTAATTTTGTGTTTATTTGATTTTAAAAACCTGTAAATATAACAGACTTGACCATTACATCAGTAATGACACCAAGTAATATCATGTTATCTGTTGGTGGCTTTTTTATGTAATGATCCTCAAATAGTATACTTTATTCTAGTCCCCCTTTCTGTTCTCGTACAATAAAGTAGTACTATATTTATACCTTCCATATAATTAAGTAACACTTTATATCCCTAGGGGTGTAGGTTTTAAAAAAGTGGACTTTTTTGGCCTCCACTGCAAGCTCGGTCTTTGTAGCTCACACCTTTTTTTTTTTTTTCCCAATAGGATCAAATTTCTAATGAATCCGATATCAGATTGGGGGGGAGAGTTCTCCCCCTCCTCTTACTCATGTCCCTACCGGACACGGCACAATATGTGTTCTGGTTCCCTGTCCCCCGGAAAGTAGCGAGCAGACAATTAGATCCGTCATGCCCCCTTTTTGGCCTAGTGACATGGGTAGCTACCAGGTCCTTGTTATAGGAACCAGATGTTTTTCTGAGGCCCTATCTTGGGCCCTTTTCCCATGAAACCGGTCCTATCTGCTTTTTTTTTAAACCCCTAACATATATAATAGAAATAGACCGTTTATTATTATAAGCCAAAAATCAAACAAAAAATTTTTCCATTATATTTTTAATTTGCGCATGCAAAGCAATATTTATGATTGTTCATTTTGTCGTAATATTTATTAAAACCCTTTTACAAACTATTAAACAGACTTTTTATAGATTCCGTAAAGCACCATTCTTTTTTTAAAAAGAAGGAACCCCTTAAAAACCCCCTTTTTCCCCGTCTCCTCTATAAGACAGTTTATTACACAACAAAATGAAGGCATTATAATTATTAATTCATAAAAATCCTTAAAAATACATTCGCTTATAAAAACCAAATGTAAACCTGTCCTCCAAGGGGAAAATCAGCTGTTTCGACAGTTCGTTAGACTGCCTTATATTTTGTTTATGTTTAAAGTTGATATCTTTTTGGGTTTTTTTAAAATTTAAAAAAATTTTTATGAAAAAATATGACAACGACAAGGTTTGTAGAATAACTTTTTAATGTTGCACACTCTCGAGCCCCATAAATATACAGAAATAGACCAAATCATTTGAATATTTGCAATGACAAAAAATTTAAAGATTTAGGGTTTAAAAAAAAAGCGGGAGATTTAATATAGATAAAATTTTTTTAAAAAAATTTCATCTGTTACAGAAAAATAAGATTTATATTGTTTAATTACATTTAATTTTAAGTTTAAATGTTCTGTTTATTTTTTTGAAACCATCCCCAATTCCTACGAAATTAGCATTGCTTTACATTTCAGCCACGGGGTTTTTTTCAAGTTGTTTGAGATTTTGGGGGTATTGACAAGTCGAAAAATATCAAAGGTTTAAGGTCATTTGCTGATTTGGGGCTAAAATTGATAAAAATGCTAAGGACTGAATTGAAATTACCATTTGACGGGGAATTTTAGCTTTGGGGCCATGGATGGCCCCCTAATAAAATTCAATATCCTGGGGGGAGATGCAGAAAATTACAGGAAACAAAAAATTTTTTTTCAAAAAGTAGCTATTTAGCATCTGTGATTTATTTTGTCAGTAGTGATTGAAAAAAAAATAAAATGAAACAAAAAAAACAAATACAATAAAAAAAATACTTATAATTATTAAGTTGTTTTTTTTTTAAAAAAAACAAAATCCTTGATTAGGGGTTTAATTGTGGCAATTTTTTTTTTTTCTTTTGGGGGTTTTCAACTGATAGTTCAGGTAAACCGCAGTGGTACAACACTCAAAACTGAACTGGGCAACAGTGAACTGCAGTTCAAGAAAACTTTGTTGAACCATTGTTTGTACCGGGCCTAAAAACAGACCTAATAGAACACTGGCCCCGGGTTTACAAAAAAGGTTCCAAAAAGTTTTCGAACTCAGTTCCTGTTGAACAGTTGGGTTTTTTTTCCCTGCAGGCCAAATTTAAAAAAAAAAAAAGAAGAAAAAAGATTTTGAATTAAAAAAAAAAAAAATAATAAAATTTGAGTATGTATTTGTATTGTTTTGTTTTTTTTTTTAATTTTCATTTTTTTTTTAAAGCAAAAAAACCATATTAAAATTTTATATTGTAAAAAAAAATAAATCTATTTTTTTCCCCCAGTTTTTTCATCTGCCCTCAGAGAAAATTATGCGTCCATCCTCCAAAAAATTCCCCAATTAAAATTTAGATTAGTTCCTTTTTTTCAATTTTAACCCAATTCAGCAACGATTCTTAAACCATGATATTTTTAACTTTCCGTTACGTCAAACCCCAAATCTCAAAAACAAAAACCCTCAAAAAAAGTAAACAAAACATACCATTTTTAGAATTATCATGGTTTCTAAAAAATAAATAGAACATTTAAATTAAAAAATTTAAAGAATTTTAAAAATTAAATCTTTTATTTAAAAAATGAAATTTGTTTAAAAATTTTTTCTTTTAAATCTCACAACGTTTTTTTTCCCCCAAAACTGGCCTTAAAATTTTTTATTAAATATTCAAAAATGATCTGGTCATTTCGTATTTTAGGGGGTGCCAACATTTTAAAATTTTTCTACAAAATCCTTGTCGTCTTCTTCTTTTCATACCGATAAAAAAATTTAATTTAAAAACTGAAAGGGGTCAACTTTAAAAAAATAACAACAAAATATTTAAAACACAAAATTTGTCAGAAGGTGAGGTTAAAAATTTCTTAAAAGGAGTTGAACTCATCTTGAACGACCAAATTCGGGGGTTCAAGATCAACCACAGTTCACCGTCTGAACCGGCTTTGTACAAGTTTTTCCGTTGAACCGATGATCAGCGTGAACTTCGGTATAAACTTAAAAAGGGGTGCTCGATTTTTACTATTTGTCCCCAGATATAGGTTATGTTTGGACTCACCCGTTTGCCCATTTTCCCAGAAGGCAGATTTATTTTTTTAATTTTTTTAAATATTCAACTTTTAAAAAATATTTTGGATATGTACTTACTATTAGAACTGTAATTATAATATTTTTAAAAAATTAAGACTTTATATTACTTGTAAACAAAACAAACAGGCAAACAGATTACGTCACAAATACCGAATTGACATTTAAATTGGTTTATTTATATGGGCTTAAATGGGATCGAGCACTCCTTGTTAGGTTTATTACCCTTGGGTTGAACGTCCATTGTATGTACAACCGGGCCTAAGTTTACCCGAATATGCTATGACAAGAATTCTCTATCCTAACAAAATTTGTCTTTGCATTCTCTTCTTCACCAACAAATTCCGACTTTACAATGACGGAATTTGTAGTTGTTGCAGTTACAGAATCGAAGTCATGATCTGGTAGCTCACTTTTGATTTGTATGAAAGTAACTTCCGTCATAACGATTACTACAGAAGGGATTTTGAGGTAAAATATACATGTGAAGACGGCTATTTTATAGAATAAAAAGGTCACTGTATTAAAATTTATAATTATTTAACATGTTTAAATTTTGGTATTGTCAATATTTTTATATACAAAATGTGTTTTGAAGAACAGTTGTTTAGTGTTGCCCTGTTTTTTTTTGGGGTTAAAAATATTGTCACAAAAAAACGAGCCCAAACCCCAAATTACTCGAGTTCCCCATTTTTAAAAAAAAACAGAATACTCGATAATCGCGATCAGTGCTCGGGTAATTTTACTTCAAGCTATACCTTCTAGAGGCGGCCATTCCGCTGGGAAAAATATTTTACAACCATCTGTCCGCTCCGCGGGCTGATAGGTCGGCGAGGGGGGAGAAATGGGAACTTTTGCTCAAGTCTATGATTGCGAAATACTTCATTCTGAGCGGTCTGAAAACCTGAAATTAAACGAAAAATAGAACAAGAATTATATCCTTAAAAAAAAAATAAATACAACATTTTTAATAATTTTCAAACGTTTAAAAGCTTTTATATTTATTTCTGAAAAAACATAATTAAAATGGTAATTGTCTAGAAAGTGGCCGCAATTCCCTTTTTACCAAATTTGGTATACGGGTTTTTTTTTGGGGGCTGATCACGAAATTTAAAAACCCTTTTTTTTGGGGAAAAGTTTGTTTTCGAGATATCCATCATCAAAATTGAAAATCAAATAACCTCATTTACACTATTCCTCCTTTTTTTTGTAAGAATTTTGATTTTACACTAAATTGGAACACAATAGTTAAAAAAATACTTTTAAAAACTTGTTTTTTTATTTATTTTATACCTATTTTTCATTTAATTGTAAAAATTCACTTTCAAAGCTGAACCAAGTATACAAATATACAACATGGCCCCCTGTTTGAAAGCGATACTTCAATTTAATAAAAAAAAAGGTTAAAATAAACTAAAAAAAAGGGTTTTAAAAAGGGATTTATAAAAAATTGTGGCCACTTTAGTGTAAAAATCAAGAATTGTGTACAAAAAGGGAAGGGGGAAAATAGTGTAAATGAGGTTAGTTTGACTTTCGTTTTATGATGGATATCTCGAAAACAAACGTTTCCGCCAAAAAATTGCGGCCACTTTCTGAACAATTACCTTAAACTACCTTTTCCCTTTATCCAAGGCGTCAGCAACTGTTTCGGCCTTCCTTTGCCATCATCAGTGTTGTACGGCCCCTAGGGGGCAACAACAGACGCCCCTACTTTTATATGTTTTTCGCTGAAAAAAGGCTGCTGCCGAAGACACCCAAAGGGCCCGAAAATTTAATTATTTTAAGTTATATTACTATTGTTAATAAAAAAAATTTTGATCTTAACTAGCAAAATTAATAGCAAATTTTCAAGCCCACTGGTGTATTCTTAATTTAAATTTTCTAGTAAACTTACGTTATAAACTAAAAAAAAAAGAAACTAGTCATTTAAAATTCAAAAATAACCTTTAAAAAATATAAGTACATTTAAAAAAAAAAAATAACCTGAAAAAAAAATTATACATTTGAAAAACAAAA
>JAHBCN010022337.1:0-13435 GCA_019359885.1 Listronotus oregonensis
TTTAAAAAAATAAATTTTCTAACAAATATTCCTGGATTTTAATTGGGGGTTTGCTTTTGTACGGGACGGGGGTAGCTTGCGTTACCATACAATAAATGTTTTTGAATTTTTTTTAAAAGATTTTTTTAAAACCATTTAAAAAAATTTATTTTTCATTCCTGGTTTTAGGTTGATGAAGCTGGTGCTTTGTGTAGCAGACGGCTGTCTTGCGTTATCCATGCAATAACACTGTTGTTTGGATATTTTTTAAAAGATAATTTTAAAACCAGTTTTAAAAAGTTCTGCACTTGTATTCCATGAAAACCCCAAGCTAGAATCCTTTATTTTTTTTGCAGACAACAGCAAGCAGTTTGAACCCCAAACCCGTTTTTTTTTTTCCTTTATTTGAAGGTGCTTTCGTCTGACAGTTTTGACTGGAATCAACCCATCCTTTGGATACTTGTCGTGTGTATCGAACCATGTTTCATCAAGGTAAATTATGAATTTGTTTTCAATATATTTTTAATTTCTTGAAGGTAATTAAATCCCAAAGGGGCGTAATCTGGGATTCCTTACTACTTGTCTTTTGTCTATTTTGCGGTATTTAAATCCCTTTTCAAACAACTCTAGGAGGGTGGCCGGCTAATATTTATATTGGTTTGGTCTTCGTCTAGCTTTTTTCAGTTTATCCAAGGTAGAAATAACTTCGCTTTCATAAAGACAAATTTTTCCTTCTTATTAGGTCCTGATCACTATTGTCTTAGGTGAGATTGAAAATCATACGTTTTTTTTTTTTTCAATTCTTCACTAATAATTTTCCCTTAAGATAATATTTGGGTTTTGTAAGTAGATAGGTTTTTTTTAAAAACTTCTTGTTTAATTAGACCTTTACTGATTAAAATTTCATACACATTTTTCACAACCTGTTTTGCATCTAATGACAAATGATTTCGACCCAAATAGTTATATTCTCGTAAAACAATTTTTTAAACGCACCGTAAAAACGATTTTAAAGCATAAAATATTGCCAAAATATTTATATCCTAAGGTTAATACTAAGAAATACCGGGCCCACCCCTGCCCTTATGAACAAATGGGTTTACCCAATAAAATAGGTAATAAAACGTTAAGGGTTTTTGGGTATGGTCCGTAAAAACCCCCCTAACGATATATTTGAACAGACTATACAAACTTTTTAAAATAGAAAAAGTAGTAAATTAAATGGCCTTATTGATTAAAAATTTAACACTGTGGGGTTTATCAGTATTCAGCAAATATTGTAATGAACAAAACTTAGATTGCCCTTTTTTTAAACTTTTCCCCCTCGTTTGAGATTTCAATGGTAATATAAACATTTTTGGTAGAGACAATTAACATTGCGTCTTATGGCAAATTTCAAGATTACTCGATATTTTTGTCCGTGAGTGTATTTAATAAAAATAGTTTTATCGGGTCAGCAGATAAGTGAAGTTGGCCTCTAATTCAAATCCCGTACTAATACAAATAGCTATTCTATTTAAGTCTCATGTTATTTATTTCTCCACTAGCGCAATATTAGCTTTTATACCAGAAACGCTATTTTCAAATTAGTTGGATGTTTCTAATAACAAAAAACTTTTATTAACTTTTATGACTTCCTTTGGCCCAATTTGATTAAATGTAAGATTTTATCGCTCTTTTTTAACAATTTGTATATCGAGGTAATATTATTTTGTAAAGGTCACAATCCTTGACATTTGTTACCCAGTATTAATTAACTAATTCATTACATACCTTACTAGGTGCAATAATATTGTTATCGTCAGACAATAAGTATCTTAAAAACCCATTTAAAATAAGTTGTCCCTTTTTTTTAATTGTACTTATTCGGCTGTGTTGCTCTATAATATCCCGAGCCCCCTTCTGTGTCGGCATATGGGTGCAAAATTTCGTTTGGATCTCTCTGAGTTTTGTTTAGAAATTCGACGAATTGTTCAGCTGTCATGTATTTTTTTAGCCCACGCGTAAAAAAAAAATTACGCATCAATATCATTACCCAAATTATGGAAAATAATTTTAAAAATTGTTATTCGTTACATTACTAATTTTTTTTTATCAATATAATTAAATTTTACGCCCCATATATTTTTAATTCACTAAAGACCTTTTCCACCTCAGTTTTTTGAGTTAACTGCATGAAAACCGGAAAAAAAAACTTCAAAAGTAAATTTAGCCGGATTTATGGTGTCGTTTTTTCCATATGGCAATCCTAATCCACTCAAAACGGTTTCCAGTCTTTTTTTATCGTCTCGACTTTGTGCGAACATTTTTATCAAGCTACAAAAAAATATACAGTGTGTCTACTTAAGTTGTCAACATATGGAAAACTTTTTTATTATTCATTTTACGAAAAAAAATTATTCTTCATAAAAAGCTCTGCACACTCTGAAAACTAAATTTCAGTCAACATATATGAAATTTTATCAATCTTATACGAGGCATGCCAAAAAATATGAATTTTTCTCAAGAGTAAAGTACCTTTATATTTCACAATTTCGAAAATTGTTATAATAAAAAGTTATTTGGAAAAAAAAACTCTGTTTAAATATGCACTTACATCCTTCTAATTAAAAAAAAAAAAATTTTTTTACAAATTTTGCTTTCATTTTTTGAATTTTATAATGCTTTCCATCAAATTTTCCCCCAAAACAACTTATATTTTAAATGTTACTTTAAAACATTTTTTTGTCAATGATAAAATTTTTAATTTTTTTTTAAACCTATACGGGTAAGTCAAAAAATATAATTTTTTTACAGGAGAAAAAAAAATTTTTTATCAAAAAATCGAAAATTGTTATAATGAAAAGTTGTTGGGGAATTAAAAAAAAACACGTTTAAATATGTAGTTGCATTAATTTATAAAAAAAAAAAAAATATTTTTTTTGAAGCATCTCTACTTGAACAACAAAAAATTAGGTGTTTTTTGTACATACAGTAAAGGCACCGTACTGCGAACATAGGGGGCTCCCCGGGTTTATTTTGGATGTCCCCCCAAATTTTAAAATACCAATAATAATTCTGTGGCTTGCATTTCAATTTCTGTCTCGTTTCCTCACGTGGCTTATTTTTGGTTGGGACTGGGGGGGAGTACGGTGATAAATTGGGGGGAGTTATCTGCCCAGTTTAGTTGTGTACTACGTTTTTATTTTTAGTAAGAATATGCAGTGTTTATAGGCAAGAAGCAGGGGCTAGCTAGCATCAACCGTCTTCGGTCGGATGTTTTATCAGCCAAAATTTAAAATTTTTGTTGTTTTCGAGACCACAATTTTAGGTTTTTTTAAAAAAAAAACAGTTTTTCCTAATAACAAAATAATTTTCTCAAATAAATAATGGAACGTAGAAGATTTTTTAAAAAAATAAATTAATGTGCCTGCATAGAAAAAAAAAAGAAAAAAATATTTCAAGTCATCAAATAAATCACCTTTCCGAGCCAAACAAAACCCAAAAGATTGTCATAAAAACGCCTTCTGATTTTTTGCTAAAATGTTAAGGGTAATAACCCAAAAAAGAATTCTCAACTTGTAATTGCAACTCTTGTATATTATTAGCCTTTTTTCCAAACCATAAGTTTGTGATTTTACGTGACCCCAGAGAAAAATCGTTGGGTGACCCCCCTGAAGAACAATGCTCTAATAAAATTTTCATTGTTTTTTTTTATTACAGTTTCACAAAATTGCATTTGTCTAAAATGATCAAAAAGAGAAAATTTCATGGGTTTTTCTTACTTTGTAGGATCGGTATCCATTTTTTTAAGCACTTTTTTCCCTGATCCTTTGCTCAAATTAACCTGTTGTACAATTGTATTAATGAAATTGTGGGAATTTTCAATAAAAAATTGCCACTACTATAATTTCCTTCTTTTCCCCCTTTGTTGTTTTCTTCTGGTGCACTATCATGTTTATGTTTTTTTTAGAGTTAAACAACCAAATGTCAAAAAGTTTTTAATGACTCGGTGAATAGAAAAAAAATTTAGGGTAAGCTGGTTGAAGATAAATTAATAAAAAATTTTCCCCCAATTCCCCCCCAGGATTTCCAGGGTGATACCATTTAATGATTTTAATTTTTTCTTCCAGTTCGTGAACATCCATTATTAATAATATTATTTTTATTTAAAAAAATTTTTTTTGGCTCAAATATTCGACACCGTACAACTATAGCTGTCGAGCGTTCGATAGTAAAGAATTATTTCAGGAATAAACGATTAAATTGATCGCTTGGCCGGCCGACGCGCGTCTTATAAATTATGATTGTTTGCCGAAAATTATTGATCGATAAGCAATGCGTGCGGCATTTTTAGGTACATCCAAAATCGTCCAGGATCGTCCTATGTTCGCAGTGCTCTGCGCTTTACTGTATAATCTAGAATGCTCTGACAAGAAATGTTTTACAGTGGCATTCAAAACATTAGTTACATTTAGCGAAATTTGGAAGAAAGTATTATAAAATACAAAATTTGTATTTTTTTTATTGGAAGGATGAAATTGCATATTTAAACATAGTTCTTAATTCCGAACAACTTTCTATTATAACAATTTTCGAAATTGTGAAATATAAATTTTTACTCTTGAGCAAAATTCATATTTTTTGGCGTACCTCGTATAAGATTAATAAAATTTCATATTTGTTTATTGCATTTTAGATTTTAAAACATGCAGAACTTTTTATAAAGAATAACTTTTTTTTCGTAAAATTAATAATATAAAAGTTTCCCATATGTTGCCAACTTAAGTAGACACACTGTATATATTTTTAAGGTAATTGTTGTTGGTGAATAATTCAATGACTTACACCAAAGTTTCTTAATACGTTTTAAAAGATTTTTGTCTAAGGATAATAAAAACTATATTAAATATTATTTATCATATAAAAAAAAGTAATCATAAAACATTAAATTGTGAAACTACAAAAAAACTGGTGCATCATAATTTACAAAATTGTGCACAACAGTTTATTTGCTTCGAATAACTTGACCTTTTGACTTAAATAATATAAACAGTGGTCTAGATTCAGTCAATAAGTTTAATTAAGAAATTACACAGGTCCACAAAAAAAATGGTGTGTGTCGGACTACGATTTTCTGGTGTATTTTTTTCCGCTAAACACTAATCCGAATTATAATAAAAAATACCCCAAAAATCACATTAATAAAAATATATATATTTTTGTCCCTTTTGGACTAAAATTTTTGTCAAAATTACCTTAATTAATTAATAGTTTAGGTTAGCTATTTTGGATGCTCAATAAAACACACGAAAATACCCTGACAAACTCCAAACAACTGATGAACTAAGACGAAAAGACTTTGCTTTATATTCAACACCTGCCATTTGCCTATAACCTACATAATATACCAAAAAGTAGGTACAATAATAAATAAAGAAAATTTTAAGTCCGGACCTGCATGCGGGTACCCAAAGTATATTAAGTTTTACGACTAACAGGCAGGTAAAACGAAAAATCAACGAACTATTGTGGAACGGACCATACCAGGTTTCTGCCGGTAAATGTACCGTATTTTTTTGCTGTTTGACCCCCAATTTGGACTTTAGATTCGTGTTCAACGAAAAAAATACGCCAAAAGATCTTAGTGCGACACCCAGCACACATCACTTTTTTATGGACCTGTGTTATTTATTAAAAATATTTTAATTTTTCTGGGCAAGGGCAATTAAATATAGTACTTTAAATAATTTCCTAAGAATTTTATGTTTAAATTAAAAATATGTTTTAGAGAACAAAGATACGTATTGTAAAGAAAATAAGTGACATACTTCAACTTACTTTTTAACGGGTATTTTTCCACCTTTATCAGTCTGAAGAGTCAGCCTAGTGTAGGCTTTTTGTAAAAACACTTTGGTAGTTCCGTTGATTTGATTGAGGTTGTGTGCCAGTGACATTAAAGCGTCAGTCCAAAGGTGTGCGATTTCTTTTCTTGTGCAGCAAAAATTTACGAAATTTATATTTACAAAGTCGTTGGCAACCACAACGGTAACCGTTTTTTCCTCCAAGGTATCCTGTGAACCCATGGTAACAATCTGTCGAAGATTTGCTGCCTGAAACAAAAAAGGAAATACGTTTAAATATTTTTAAAATAAAAAAATTATAAAATTATTAATTATATATTATATATTATAAATAAAAAATTTATTAAATATTAATAAATAAATTTAACAATTTTTTTTCCCAAAAAAGGGCATTTTACGAATAAAACCTTAGAAAAGACTATAAAGAAACAGTTTCATTTAGTGTTAAAAATATTTTTTAAATGAATTCATTTGGACAAAAGGATTTTATTAATATTAAGAAGAGTGGCCAGAAACGGATTCGGAAAGCTTAACATCCCAAGATATATTCATTTTGTTAAAAAGAAATGGCAGGAAAAAATTTTAAAGAAACTAATGGTCGTAAATATCAATAAACCAGAAAAAAATTTTTGCCCAAGATTTTTAATAGCCGTCACTGTACGTTTGAATCTGAGCGAAGCAAGGTTTTAAATATCATGCGAGTTAAGTAAACTCACTTTTGCATTGTGTAGATGTCTGTCTATTTTGCATTTTAGATTAAAATAAGTTCATAATAATAGTTACTGAGAAAATCTAAAAAACGTAGTAGTCTGACGTTTTAATAACTTTGCAATCTAAACCTAAACAGGACGTTGTTTTTTGTAATTAACAACGGTTGGCAAAATCCAAATTACTTGACTGGATAATATATAGAATTGACTGATTTATTGTCTAGTAGTGTAAGCGTTTTTTTTTTAGTTTGATTTTTGTTTGACTGCTCTGTAAAAATATTTTGTTGTTGCTTTAACTTTGTACATCTAATTTTTAAAATGACTTATCTCTTTAATTGTATATTGTATATTTTATTATAGGTATTATAAATATAGCTTTGCCTACGATATTTTTATGTCATTTGACAATAAAGCTATTTTTTGACTTTGACTTTAACTGTTCCAAATAAACTCATCTTTGAAGAGCGATTTTTTAACAATAATTATCGAAATGACTGATGAAAACGACTCGGAAGATATCTTAAATGCAGCCCTGGAAACTTCTTCCAGTTTACTGCCAGTGAAATCTAAGGAAAGGTATGAGAAAGTGTATAATATGTTTTGCGAGTGAAGAAATTCCAAAAGATTTTAAAGAATTGACGAAAACTTAATGCTGACCTATTTTTACGAAAAGGTGGGCTATTTTATATGGCTAAAGTATTGCACATAGGTAATAATTTTGTTATTTGTTTTAGGCAAAAGTCCTTAAAGCTTCTAATTTATGGGCTACATATTGTTTTTTTAATATATCCTTTGGGAGCGGGACAAAACCCCGAAATTTTGAAGTGGTCCAATTTTGGGCCCCCCCTAATTATTTTGAAGAAAATATTATTGGGGATTTTTAAAGAGCACGAAAAGTTGTACCCAGTGTACAAATTTTAGCTCTTCTCAGTCCGCCAACTAAAGAATAATGCTAAAATAAGTTACGGAATTCTTACGCGTCCTGTATTATTTGAAGTTTATAATAAAATACCGAAAAAATTTTTTTAACCTCTTACTCTAAGTTGTCAGATCAATGTCACATCATTTTTAAATAATGAACTACTCAAATCAAGAAAAATCACTATTATAAAATGGTTTTATCAGGGAAATAGTTATCGAAGAGTAGCGGACATGTTTGCAGCCTATTTTCCCAATAGGCCAATACAAGTAAATCGACAATAGAACGGACAATAAAAAAAAAATTTTAAAATACAGGCACAGTAATCAATAATTGCAAATGTGAAGAAAATCGACGTGAAAATTAGAGACAAATTGTACAAAACGAGAGGGATTTAGAAGTGATACTTTGTGTAGAGGAGGCGAAGGAAACATCAGCACGGGGCAACTGGGGGACATTACTGGACAAGACCAACACCACAATATCTCGAATTTTAAAAAGATGTAAATATCACGCTTACAAGTACGAAAGACACCAAGAATTAAGAGACGGAGACGAAATACGACGACAGGAATTTTGCTTTGAGATGATGGAGAGGACAAATACTGACAGAGGTTTTTTACAAAATATTTGCTTTACTGACGAATGCACTTTTACATTGAACAAGAACCCAACATTCAAAATTTCCGGACTGGAGTAACGAAAACCAAAATCGATTTGTTGAGAAAGGACTCAATATCCACAAAAAATTAATGTTTTGGCGGGAATTTTCCTGACCATTTTTCCTTGACAAATTTGAATGGGGTACTTTCTGGAACTTTTAGAGGAACAAATTTTCTTGCTTTGAACAACTTTCTCGTGAAAAAAAGAGATTTGGTATCAAATGGATGGCTGCCCAGCACAAGTAAGAGCTGTGCGCGAATACTTGAACAATAATTTAATAACGACATCATAGGCCCGAACCACGCAATATCTTGGCCAGCCAAGTCTCCGGATCTTTCGCCAAACCATTTTTTTTTATGGGGACATTTAAAAACTAAGCTTTATAACAATAAAAAATATGAAAATTTAGACCAGCTAACGAATGCTATTTCCGCTGAATGTGCCAGAATATCGATGTACCAACTAGCCAACGTAAGAAATGAGTTTTATAATTGTTTGGGTTATTGTCTGGCAGTTAATAGAGGAATATTTGAGCATTTGATTAAATCCTGATATTTTCGTCATAAATTGATTTCTAAATGTAGACAAATTTGTTTTATTGTCTTGCGTAACTGTGAGTGCATGTGTTGGAATTAGCTGTAAACTAAAATGAAATGCGAGGATTCTTTTTGAAATTCCCGTATAAAATTGTTCAGTTTTGGCAATAACATTATAAATTAATGATCTAAATTGTCACTGATAAATCGATATGGTGTTTTTATTATTGATTTCTAGAGTACAGGGTGCATAATGAGATAATACGTTGCAGAAGTATTTAAGCAGTTTACTCTTTACTTGTTGGTTGAAAAATGTTCAAATTTTCTTATTGTGCTCTTCAATAAATCCTAATAGCATTTTTTTCTAAAATAATTAGGGGAGCCAATATTTGACTACTTCAAAATTGTTTAAAATAAACGTTTTTCTTTTTTGTTAAATTGTGTTTTATTAAGTAATTTTGAGGTTTGTAATGTAGGGCATTTCTGTACAAAATGCGAAAAACATCTTTTAAATTTGCATCAAAGCAAGTATTAAGAATACTATGAAATAGAAATGAAAGACAATGAAAAAGCAAGCTTGAAAAATGTATTATTTATAGATATAAATCGGAAATTAAAGACAGACAGCCTATATTTAAGGTTTCTGGCGTTTCCTTACTGTAATTTACAAACAGTGGCGTTATAATTAGGTTAAAGTGGTAAAATAAATTAAACTATAGGTCTGGAGTGGGACTTTGATTTATTTCATATAAAATAACATATTTTAAATGAAAAACATGAAAAAAGCAAAAACAAATGGCTAAATTAAAAAGTACTTTAATATTGTATTGACTAGTAATTTTTTTTACTGAAGTTACGCTATGCCAATCGCGACCAGTAATTGGTTGGGTGGCCACCAGTAACGATCTCGATCCGTCGTGAATGTTCGAATGCCATAATTATATATACCGGAGTGAAATTAGCAGCCATTTAACGCAGCCAAAAGTGAAGTTAGCAGCTTTTTTTACGCAGCCGAAAATGTGAAGTTAGCAGTTAAACTTGACAGCCTATTATAATTTCCTCCTGTTTATTTCTTAGTACCCTAAAAAAATATTCCACAACAACAATTGGTAGAAAGGTACCTTATTGCATTCTTAATCACCATGCAAAAGGAATTTCACTTGCGACCCGTCTGACTATAAAAAAATTACCCCCTAAAGTTGCATTCATTACTTATATAGGAAAAAAATTTAAAATAATTATAAAGTCCCTTAAAAAAGTTGTTTCACAACAAAAATTGGTATGAAGGTACCTCATTGCAAACTTAATCACCATGCAAAAGGAATTTTACTTGCGACTCGTCTGACTATAGAAAATCAACCCCTAAAGTTGCAGCCGTTACTTATATGGGAAAAATTAAAAAAATAAAGTACCCTAAAAAAGTTGATCCACGACAAAAATTGGTACGAAGGTACCTTATTGCATATTTAATCACTCTGTAAAAAGAATTTTACTTGCGACCCGTCTGATTATAGAAAATTACCCCCTAAAGTTGCAGAGAAAATTATAAATTTTTTATAATCAGACGGATCGCAAGAAAAATTTCTTTTGCATGGGACAGCTTTTTTAAGGGTATTTTATAGTTTTTAAAATTTTTCCCCTGTATAAAAAACTGAAATTTTAAAGGGGGGGTGATTTTCTATGCCAAGTAAAATTCCTTTGCATGGTGATTAGGTATGCAAAAAGGTACTTTCATACATATTTTGTTTGAAACAAATTTTTAATATGTTTATTTTTTCAAAATTTTCCCATTAAAAATTACTATAATTTAAGGGGGTGATTTTCTATAGTCAGACTGACCGCAAGTGAAATTCTTTTTGCATGGGGATTAGGTATGCAATAAGGTACCTTCATATAAATTTTTGTTGTGGAACAACATTTTTAAGGGTACTTTATAATTTTTTAAAAATTTCTCATACAAAAAATAACAAACTTTAGGGGGTGATTTTTCATAGTCAGACGGGTCGCAAGTGAAATTCCTTTTGCATGATGTATAAGAATGCAAAGTACCTTCATTCAAATTTTGTTGTGGAACAACTTTTTAAAGGGTACTTTATATATTTTTTTAAATTTCCCTTATAGAAATTTATTTTGAATTTTTTTCGGCCCTTCAGACGTACTTAAGGGTTGAAAAGAGATGGTTCCAAGGGTAACATCGCGCCAAAAATTTTTTTTGAAAAAAACATTTAAAATTTTACGTAGGAAAAGCGCATCTTTTAGTAACCAATGTGACTTCGTTTACTCCTATCCGGCTTTATCATTACATTTTTATCACCTAGTCCCTTTATGTCTCGAACTTCTTTAATCTCCACTGTTAAAATAAGTCCTTTTAGGTCATAAATTTCAAAAAAACAGCACTAAGAGCACTATCATCAATGGCCTGTGGTTCTATTCAGCGTCCTTTTAGCGATAGAGCCGGTTGCCGGCGATTTTGAGCCATGGCCACCCACGATCCATTTCCGTTTCCTGTATAACCCCGCTCTGGTTGCATGAACGTAAGGTCTTTCTTTTTTTGATAAAGATGGAGGAATATCGATAAAACTATCGAGTTTAGTAAAACCGGTGTTTAACAAAAGCGATTTTTTGGGTTTTGCAAAAATCTCTTGCGAGAAATATTAAGTTTTCTAACTGTATATGTATCGTTTGTATCATAATTGAATTGTATTATTTATTTTTTGTTTTTCTGTTGTTAAAATAAAAAGGAAAAATTATTGATAATGCCTCGAAAATGAAGGCGAAACGTCAAAACAAATAAAATCAAAATGTTATATTGTAATTTTATGTAGAACCATTCCCAAAGGGAAAAGAACCAAAAAAATATATATATATATATATATATATATATATATATATATATATATATATATATATATATATATATATATATATATATATATATATATATATAAAAATATTAAAAAATTACCCCCACCTCCCCTTTATGTAGCTCATTTATTATTTACTGTAAAATTTTCGATTTTGGCAAAAAGGGGTTAAAAAATTTTTATAAGGTGTCACAAAAAAGGCGCGATGGTGCATTTTTTTTAAAGGAATGCCCTTTTTTTTTTTATTTTATTTTGGCATTTTTTTTCTCAAAATTTTTCATCAATCGGTTTAGTATTTAAAAAAAAAAAAAAATATAAAAAAAAAAAATTTTTTTTTTTTGAATTTAAAAATGTATAAAAATAAAAAATCTTGAATAATATAATTAAACAAGGAACTTTTTTACGAAACAGTCGCTTATTTTGTTTTTCGGGGGGCCAAAATTTATGTCAAATCTTCAAATTTGAAAGACTTTTTTTCTTATTTTAAATATGAGCCCCCATATTTTTTAGTCGTTAGATGCAGAACAAAAAACAAACATCTTTTCAATCATAATTATCAAATTTTTTAAAACATTAAAACTTATTCGAAAAAAACCTTTTTTGGGGCCTCTATTTTAATAGTAATACCATTGAATAAAAATGACAGGTGGCTATGAAAAACAATTTATTTCATGGAGTTATTTAACTAAATAAATTTTATTTTGACGTATTATAAAAATTAGAAATTATTATTATTTATTAATTAAATTAAATTAATTTAAGAAAAACATTTAAATATTAAATAAACCAATTTTTAATTTTTAAAATTTTTGGCTAACATTTATAACTTTAACCAATTTTAGGTAATAATTAACGTTATTAAAATCAATAAATTTTTTTCGTAGCCACTACCATTTTTATCCAGTGATATTACTATCGAAATAGATGCCAAAATGAGTTTTCAAAAAAACTTTTAATGTGTTAGGAATTTCGATAGGGTTAAAAAGGAAAAATTTGTTTTTTAATTTGCATCTAACGACCTTTAACTCACATTTAAAATAAAAAAAAAAAGTGCTTTCAAATTTTTTGACACTAAATTTTGGACACCCGTAAATTGAATTAACCAAACATAACCTGCGACTGATATTACGTTATTAATTCCTTGTTTTTTATTTTCAAGCACTTTGGATTTTTATAATTTTTAAATTAATGGTAAAAACAGTTTTTTTTTATTTTATTTTTTTCTCTGAAATTACTGAACCGATGTTAAAAATTTTGAAAATATAAATAACCAAAAATATAAAAAAAAAATACAAGCATTCCATTTAAAAATGCACCATCGGCGTCAACTTTTTTTGACACCCGTTAACCAAAATTTTTTCCGAAAGCACCGTGGGTTAAACAACGAAAATATGAAAAAATTTTCAGGAATAATAAATGAGCCACTTAACGGGAGGTGGGGACCCTTTTTTTTTTATATATATATATATATATATATATATATATATATATATATATATATATATATATATATATATATATATATATATATATATATATTTAAAAAAAAACTGAAATGATTATGATAAAGAAAATTTCAATTTCAAAAAGAAAACCTAACGACAACTAACCAAAAACTAACCGGAACTAGGAAATAGTTTGGAAGTTGTTGTTTACAGTCGGCATTTGTATTTATATTTTTTTGGAATTCAAATTGATTTAAACTTAAAATTATATGTTTATCAATTAAAAAACATTTTAAATTTTAAAATTTTTAATTATTTTAGAAAGAGCTGATAATACACAAGTTGGTCTAAAATCACAATCTCATTGTTCAATTATAATAATGTTTATTTACACAAAATACTTGTGTAAATTTACATTTCAGATCTCATACCTTTAGGTGAAACGATAGCAAAGGTATGATAGGGAAAGGGGAAAA
>JAHBCN010022338.1:0-13399 GCA_019359885.1 Listronotus oregonensis
GCACTCGAATCTGTGGCACCCTGTATACATTATTTGGCATTATTTTTCAAACAAAAACTTTTGGCAAAAAAAATTACCCGAATTAATTGGGGAAAAATTTTCCCATTTGATGCGGACTTTTATGGTTGACACTGTATATTATTTTAGGAATAAGTAGAAAATTTTTTATTGGCCTTATATCTAATATTCTATGTTATTTTTTGTGTACCGTATATAATAAAAAGTATCCCCAGTTTTTGTCTTTTTTTTTATTAATTTGTGGCCCACATTTTTCTAAATTTATAGGAGAAAAGTAATTTTGTTTAAATAACCAATATACCAAAAATATTTTATGTTTTTTTAGAATAAAATATTTTATAACTATTTATGTTGCTAATCAATATTTTTTAATAAACTAAAATTAAAAAGATCACCAAAATTAGAACGATTTAAAAATTAATATTTTTGTTAAATTTATATCTAATCGAAACTTCTAACATAAACCATACGCCACTGGTCGAAACTGCAAGGCTTCGTACAATGTTGCCTTGATCAGTCCTAATTTATCTTCTATCCTTTTTCCCCTTATATGATTTTATTGATAATGTCTGGGACAAAACAAAGTGTCACTTATGAATGAAATGTTAGGTCTTTTCTTTCTTTCGTCTGAGGGTTTACCGATATTGTTATGATCATGCAGAGAAACGGTTTTTATTTTTTTAAGCGAAAACCGTGCATCGGATTGAAACAATAAGTAATTAACTTTGCTTAGCAATGATTGTGGATTTCTAAAATAATTTTTATTTTAAGAGATATCAGTGGCGTACCATTAATTTCGGCCAAAATAGGCAGGTCAAATTCCGTACGAAAGCCACTGGTAAAAATAATTTAAAAATGTAGTACATTAAAAAATGCCTCTTGATACATAGTACATTTATGCCAAATTTAATTAAAATATCTCTAGTGGTATTACATCATGATACTATTACTCGAGAAGATAAACCCACGCTCATGAGATAAGCCTATCTCTCTCGCACGCCTGACGTCACTCGATGACAATTTCCCCAGAAACGGCGAGTTTTAATATGGCATTCGATTTCTGTTTAGATGTTAGATGGATTAAGCGCATGATTTATTTATTTTTAAACGTCATAAGTAATGCCAAAATACAATAAACGTTAAAAAAGGCTTTAAAAACACTGCTTTCCCAACCGACAAGCAGAATTGTTGTCATCGAGTGACGTCATGCGCAAGTCGTACGAAATTAAATCGCCAAGTGGTTTTATCTTCTAGTAATATTATCATGGTATTACATATATTAATAATAAATGATTTATTGTTGAAATTTTTCTTACTCTGTATCTCAGAAGTTAAGACGTATAGAACATACGTTCATATACGGTTTTTTTTTAAATGGACCCAAAAATTTAATATTGACATTCAATTAAAAAACACCCTGTACACTAAACAAGTCCATAGTTAAAAAGGTCTAATCACCTTCTCGTTATGACTTTGTCAATGGGTTGTCAAAGACAAATTACTGGATATGCCCAAAATAAATTTTAACTTAGAGCCCTAAGCCCGAAGTTATTCTACAATGTCTGAAACACAGGCACCAAAACCACGTCGATATAAAGTACCAGCATACAAAGAATTTAAAAAGCAGAAAAAAGATCCATCGAAAGAGATACACCAACTTCTCGATGAAACCGAGCTTGTTCAGATAAACGAACTTTTTAATAGAGAAGATGGTAGAAGAATGAATAAGGAACAGCTCAAGGAGATGTTATCTAGGGTAGCGAAAATTGAATATCCAGATGAGGTCTTTGAAAGAGAATTTTTAAGAATGAATGCAACTTGGTATGTAAATATTTCTGAAAAAACTGGTCTACACAGTACTAGCTTTCTTCTTTCTACTACATAATAATTTACTTTGTACCATCAAAATACGTATGCAGATCAATGGAACTATCGACCACAACAAAAAAAAAGGGTAACAATTGCATATACGGTTTATGCAATAATAAAGGTAACAATTGCATATACGGTTTTCTGCTATTTTTGGATTTTATGAATTTTTTTAAATAAAATTATATTTAAGTATCCTTTGGGATAGCAAATATACTACCGGAGAAGAGAAATTGTGTTTAATTTTTGTTTTTCAACCAAATAAACTTACTGGATCTTGAGTGAATTTGAGTGCTGGGCGGGGTAAAAACGTATAAATTGATAATTATTTAGTTAAACATAACACACAGAAACAGAAATCTATTGACAAAATACGCAGAAAATCGGGAAAAACAACTTTTAATTTAAATTTAAAAAAATATAGGTTAGAAATAAATCTAATATCTGATAACACATTCTTTCTACATTGTCAAATTCAAAATAAATATCAACAGTGTTGCCGGACTTAATTTTCGGCCATCAAATTTTGATATTCTGGTTCTGTCTAAAATATAATTGGGATAAATAAAAAGCTGCTTTTTCTTACCAAAACTAACCATGGCCGACTAGGGGCTCTTGAATTTGTCTAAACAGTTGGTCATGGTTAATTTTGGTTAGTTAAAGCGGCTTTTTATTTTTCCCAATTATATTTCAGACGTGAAAATGCGGGAACGTATTCGAAAAGACCCTGATTTGGCAACACTGCACGCTGACGTTCCTTGTCATAATGGGGAGTTTTCGCATTATATGGAGAAAATCAATGGTAATTTTAAATTTTCAAATTAAAATAAAAATTATTAAAACACATAATTTCTCTTCTCCGGTAGTATATTTGCAATCCCTAAGGACACTGGAATATGACTATATAAAAATTTTACCATATAATCCAAAAATAGAAGAAAACCGTATATGCAATAATAGACTACCTAAGTCTGACGTCAACGAGGGGGGGCTTACCAACCTTTCCAAACAAAGCCATGATAACACGTAAATGCCCATAAGCGTTTTTTAATTTCAGTTTATTTTTGTTCTGATCGCAAAATAAGACTGTTGAGCTAATTATTGGGGTGATTTGTGCACATCTTAAGAGTTTTAAGAAATAAAAAACAGGTGATACCTTAAAAAATATATATTTTTTTTAAACTTTATAAAATTTTATACAAAACTATTTATTTAATGACACTTTAACTAAATCAAAACGTTAGCACCCTAATTCAAACCAAAACCCCTTCAAAAACCAAAATTAAAAAAGTCTTATATTTTTACATGTTATTATCCGTTTGTTTGGAAATGTTGTTAAGCTCCGCCCCCAAGCGTGACGTCACGACTTAGGGAGTCCATTACCAAAAAAAGTATACATATGTCAAGTATGAGAGTTAGAAAAGTAGATTTTCTTTTGATATTTGACTATTATAATATGTTTTTTAGAAATAAAGAAAATTATTGTTTCTTTTTTGTGTTTATTAAACATAATATCAATTTCTTAATAACATTATGTTTTTTCTTAATGCATTTAAATCAATACAGAAATAATAAATCCATCATATCAATAAAAAGTGTTAAACATACATAAAAACTGATCTAAATATTATAATGGAGTAGAAAAAAAAATGTAAAAATCTGCATCTTTTTCTTTAATAATTTTTAAGTCCGCGTATTAAAAAAGCTCACAATTATTTATAATTTCGTTATTTTTTTTAGCAAATTTTAATTTGAAACATTTCTAAATAAAATATGGCAACGCCGCCTGTGCAGCAACGCCGCCTGTGCAGCGTTTTATTTAGGTATAAAGAGTTCTTTTTATTATTATTTGTGGTACATAATAACTAATGTTAGGTAAATATTTTTAGCAATGGATTTGTAACTTGGGATGAGTTCATTTCATACCTAATTTTGGGATTTGAACAACAAGAAGTCAGTACCGAATACAAAACTTTATCGGCACCGATTCCCGTAGGCCCTAATATGGTTAAAAGTAACCATAGGCATACAATTAACCGAATAACTTTTTATCCAACAGGTATTTTTTTAAATTTTAAAACTCTACGCCATTTATAAAGGATGTCCCATTTGAGAGATATCAGATCATAAATAATTATTTTTAATGGAACACCCTATATATAATTGCATTTTCGGATTAACCGAAACATTTTAGATATAGTCTACGAGTATGTAGTATGTTCTATTGCTAAAGTAAAAGGTTAGCAAAAAATTTTCGATTGAAAAATAGTATTTTTTGTTTAATTATTTAAATAGGTTAGACCAGTCGTTTACGTTTATTGTAATTAGTTATTATTTTGCGCTGATAAATATGATTATGGTACGTTACACAATATTCGTTGATTTCTTGTTTTACCTGCCATTGTTAGTCGTAAAACTCAATATACTTTGGGTACCCGCATGTAGGTCCGGACTTAAAATTTTCTTTATTTATTTATTATTGTACCTAATTTTTGGTATATTATGTAGGTCATAGGCAAGTTGCAGGTGTTGAATATAAAGCAGAGTCTTTTCGTCTTACTTCATCAGTCGTTTGGAGTTTGTCAAGGTATTTTCGTGTGTGTTATTGAGCATCCAAAATAGCTCACCTAAACTATTAATATAAGTAGGTAATCAAAACCTGTACCCTTTCAAAAGGTGCGGTGCCTACACAATGGATATTTGTCAGACAACCTATTTATGGTTGGATTTTCCACTGAGGGTTGTAATTTAAATTTTATTGCGGTCAAGAAATCAACGAATTATTGTGAAACGTACTATAAATAAAATTTTTCTTACACTAACTTAATCGAATATTCCAAAAACAAAATAGTTAAATTGACCGAAACTCGGAGAATAGATGTGTTAATAATAATAGGCTGAAGTGATGGTGTTAGGACCTATGGGAAAGTGTCGAACTACTTAATATGAAATATCCAGCCATTTAAATAACCTAGTCCGCCGTAAGCAAAACTGAGAAGAAATTGGATAAACGGGACACGTACGAGATCTTCCTAGGTTTGGTCGGCCTTCAATTGTTGAAGACAAGCAATTATATATTATTGTAGACATTGAAGAAAACCCTCATTAATCCACTAGGAAGCTAGTATTAGATTACGTAATTGAAAATATCACCCATACAAAATAAAGTTAATTCATGAGCTCAACTAAGATGAAACAGATCATCGCTTAGAGTTTGTGCAACCTTAAAAAATATTTGCAATAATGATCATCGTTTTTCCGAAACAATAATATTTTCTGACGAATCAACCTCCTGCCTGACCGGAGTGGTAAATAGATAAAATTATCGCTACTGATCTTCCACCAAGTCACACTGGGCTGTTAAAGGCCATATTATCCAGTATAAACAATGTTTTGGCCGTTATTGTGGGGGACAGTGTCACAGGACCATATTTCTTCAAATGTAAGCTAACAGGTCAATGATACTTGGATTTTTTAAAAACTGAATTAATACTCGCATTATGCCGTTGGTTTCCAAATGTGAACCACCAGAAATTCCTATGAATTTTCTTTGGTTTCAATAGGAAGGCGCGACTCCACATTTTGATAGAGATATGCGTGTTTTTAGATCGTTGGATAGGACGAAGGGAGCAAATAGAGTTGCCTGCTAGGTCACCTGACCTAAGGGTAATGAATTTTTGCTTTTGGGGCCACCTTAAATACAAAGTATACACCGTGTTCAAAATTAAGTCGGTACTATTGCTAAATTTTTTAATATAATAGATACAAGTTAGGTTAAATTAGCAAAGTTGTGTACATTTTTACGCTGATTACAATAAAGATAATCAAAAAACAAATGAACATCAGATGTGCGAGTTATTCACAAAAATATATATTTTTTAATGCAACACCCTGTATTTATTACGTTAGTTCGAAAAAGAATGTAATTTTTTATATAATTAGTTATTTACATTTTTATCCTAAAATGAAAAATAGCGGAGTGATTTCAAGTTAAATGTATTTTTCCATAACTGGACGCAGGCAGCCATGGAATTCTTAAAATCGCATTTTTTGTACAAATTATCGTAGTATGCTATGACAAAAATTAAAAAAAAATATAACATGTGTATCCGCCATGATGTTTAAGTGACAACTAGTAAATCATAAGGCAACAGTTCATTTATGTTACTGTTGTTTAAAATGCTGTCATTTGGAGAAGTTTGATATGATAGAATGCTACATAATTTGCCAAAAAAAATGACATTAGGCTAAGTGAGTGAAACTATTTTCAGAAAGAATACAGGGAGTTGCATTTAAAAAAAAGTATATTTTTGTGAATAACTCGTAAATCTGATGTTAATTTGTTTTTCTATTATCGTCATTGTAATCAGCGCAAAAATGTACACAACTTAGCTAATTTAACCTAACTTGTATCTCGTATAATAAAAAAGTTAGCAATAGTGCCGACTTAATTTTGAACACGGTGTATAGTATCAACCTCAACAACATCGAAGACTTAAAGTTTAGAATCAGATACGAAATTAAATTAATATCGCCTGAAATGATACTTAACGTTTTAGAAGAATTTGAGTTGCAGCTTGCTTGCTGTTAGGAAATCAATGGAGCCCAGTTCAAGCATTTACTAGTAGTTGTAAAAAATCTTTGTTGTTAATATCCATTTTTAATATACGGATTCTTTATTCAGTCGAAAATGTCTCGCTAACCTTTCATTTTAGGAATAGGATATACTACATAAAATAGGTCTATAATGTTTCGATAAAACCAAAAATGCAATAATATATAGGGTGTTTCATAAAAAAAGTATTTATGACCTGATATTCTCAATTGGGACATTCTATACAAATGGCGTAGGTGTCAAAAAAAGCGGCATTTGGTAAGTCACTATACGTGTTTTAGCGTGTGTACCAAATGTAATTCCCTGAATTTTAATCAGATTTTTTGGGGGCTTTTGGTTATTGTTATTACTGTATCTATTGATTTAATATTAATATTTAAACTATTTACCGGGCCACTCACAAGTAAGGGCAGCATTTTCATGTAAGATTAATTATTAATTATCTGTTATTATTTTTTAATATTATAGACAATTAAGTAAAAAAAGCCGCTTTTTTAGGGCTAATCTTCTGATTTTAGCAGACATATTATAAATAACTATAATAAAATAAAGTGTTTTTTTATGGCTTAAAATTCCAAGTTTGTATAAAATTTTTGTCGTTTTGGTCCCTATGTTTAACAGTTTTTAAATATTGTCGTTTAAAAATAAAATATGTTTCACCTTTTAAGGTATTTTAAGAAAATCGCTAAAATAAAAATCCATTTGGCTTTTACATTTTTAATGTTTGAAAAATTTCAAATCCCTAAGGTTTTTTAACCAATGGTTAAAATTTGGGTCTACATTTCCACATTTCTTAAATATAAAGAATTCGTCTTCTTAAAGAATGACTAACATTGAGTTCGAAAATTTAAAGTGAAACCAGACAGAACAAGTACCTGGCACGATGGAAGCATTATGACTTGCAGCCATGACGGGGTTATAAACTATTGGACTTTGGATATGGCTTTGGAAAGAACAGTTCAGTCGACTTGTCCAGACTTAAAAATCCAGCCTACCTGGGTAACTGACTTGGTGGTATTACCAGATGTTAGTGTAATCTGCACGTCGTCTAGTGAACGGGATCTAAGGTATTTTAAATTTGTTTTCGTACTGCAGCTATTTTTATTTTTATTTTTGTGATTATTTTACCCTCACAAGCTAACTATGTAATCCAATTTTATTAAAAAGTAATATTGCGCCGGTCCTAGCCCTTAATCAGGGTAGAGCCAGATTATCTTTAACCCCCCTAAAGGTGTTAACAAAATTAAATTTTTTGCTGGAAATTGTTTTTCGCATTTGGCATCAATTCTTTTAATTGCATTCACACAAAAATAAGATTTAGGCATAATATATATGATTTCTTAAATCATTGTAGAAATGTCCAGGGTGGCGCCTTTCAATGAATTTTCACAGTATTGGAAAGTTTTCGATCTCTTTACTCCTCCGTATTTTGGTTCTTAGTAGGGATAAAATAAAAGCTATTACCAAATTTATGTAGAATTTTAAGTAAATCAAGTGTCATATTTAATTTTATTATTTAATCATTTACGGGTTTAAAGATATAAGTCAAAGTTGCCTTTTTTGAAAATGACACACTGTATATTGTTGGACTATTTGTTTAAAAAAATTATCTCTTTATTGACACCATGCATTTTATATGTAAATTTTCAAGGAAATTGGTCATTTGTGATTTTGAAGTTTAATTTAATGAGAGTTTCGTAAATCCGAACGATATATATATATATATATATATATATATATATATATATATATATATATATATATTATTATTATATATATTACAAAGGTACATCTGGATTTTTGGCCTGGTCTTTGTAACGGATAACTTTATTTAAATAATTTATTTAAATTTAAAAATTTTATTATAAATTATAAAAATAATTTTATTTTAATAAATACCAGGCCTAAATATAATAAATATTAAAAAAAAAGTTTTACTTTGCAATAAAATTTTTATACGACATTTCCTTGTTTACAATTTTGATACTTAAAAAAAAGAGTCATAAAAGTTTTTCAAGGAATGCAAAACTTAAACAGTATTAAGGTTCTTAAGGTCCTTTTTTTTTTTTTTTGACAAATAAAAAAAATATTTTCAAACAAATATACAGAGCGTTCCATTAAAAAAAAATCTTTAAACGAACCAAAAAAAAAACGCCACTGAATTCTACGTAGATTTAAACAAACTTGTTTTTTTTTCTATCTTTACCACCAACCGAGATATAAAGGTGAGCCAAAAAGGTGTGCCAAAAATGTGTGCCAAAAATGTGTGCCAAAAAAGTCAAAATTTAAAAAACGTCCTGTATTTCCGAAACGAATCAATTTAGCCGCGATCTGTTTCCTCCGTTGCAGGTTTTTCGAAAATCGAACTCGAGAACATGTCATTAAATTTGCTCTATCTTTTAAAATTTCTCCAAGACCGTGAAGATCTATCGAAAACGAGCCACCTTGTATATATTAAAAACATAGAATAATTGTTGAAAATCGATAATATTGTTTAGATTTTATGATACATCTGCAAAAAAAATTCGAACTCCGGGTAATATCTCTATCTTAGATTATCCATTTCCCATGCACTATAAATTTATGAAATCCAATATGGAGTCTAAGTTGATTCTTGGTGATATGGGTGGAGGCGTAACAATCCTATTTATTAAAACATTTGCAAGAGGACCTTTAATCGCAACCTGGGATACCGTTACTGCACTGGGGGGAATAAGGTTGTCAAAGGATTGGTTGATAATTTTAGGTAAATAATAAAAATCCATTGTTTTGACCTTTATAAATCTTTTGTTTTCGTAATATTCTAAGCCTTTCTGTAAAAAAACCAAGTGATGTTTTTGTTGAAACCCACATTCTAAATGCAAAATTTGAAAAAAAAAAAAAATTTATTTTTGCAAATTTTATGCTCCTTTAAAAAAAAAAAAAAACGTAGTTTCCCCGCGTGATTTTTTTAAAACCCCTTTTGGTTTTTAAGGACCTCCAAAATCATGCCAAATTTCGTTCAATTCGGTTTAATAGTTTTTGCACAATAGTTTTCAATCTATTTTTTGAAAACTGACTTTAAGTTTTTTTTACATATACGACAGATTTTTCCCCACCAAACGTGTATAAAAAAAAATTAAGTAAATAAATAAATTTCAGTTTACGTAATAGCCATTGTTTAAATTTTCATTTTTTCTGCTTAATATAAGTTACACCCCAATTTTTATACAATATCTTTGGAAAAATATGTTTTAAAATAAAGGCGGTTTTTAAAACCTTTATCGGTCGATTGGTTATCAAGATAAAATAAGTTCAAATTTAAAGAATAAGAAACTACTACTTTCAAATTTTCTTTAATATAGTTAAAATATTCGTATATTTCCCATAAAATTTTATTACCTATTTTTAAAAGTTATTAAGTATTATTTTTATTTTTATTTATTATTAATAATATATTTTATTATCAACACATAAAATTAAAATTAAATTTAAACATAAATACAGAAAAAAAAATTACTTAAAAATAGTTAAAAAATTTAATATCATTTCTTCACTGCAAGTAAGTCTTGATGAGTATATTGATTTAAATGTTTTAATTTATGATGAACATAATCTGTAACAAGTTAAAAATAAACCATTATTTACAAAGGCCGACATGACGTATTCTATGGCTCCGACCCCATAGGGCTTCATGCGGAAGGCCATCCGTATCGAAGACCCCCCCTTGCTCCGCTTGGTCAGGGATCTTCGGCCATTTTCCTCATTAAACAAGGGACAAGCGATTTCTGCATTTTCATTACCAGTTGTTCGTGTAAACTTTGAGATGCGGAAATATCCTTAGCTCCCCCAACACATTATCCTTCATGCCCCCTAAAACGCCGATAATCAGGACTATCAATCGCACGTTATACTCCGGATAGAGCCCCGAAGTTTAAAGAAGATCCTGATATTTGGCTCTTTTTCTCCCGTTCCTTTATATCGATGTTGGTTTCCGCGGGGGCCCGAGGAACTTATTCATATACATAGAGTTATTTCCTTTATAAAAGAACAATACCCAGTTTTATTGGCGCGAATTTAATGCGTAGTTGGGAATGCATAATTCCATTATATGCGACAGTTGTCATTTCTACTACTGCCTCGATATCACTGGGGCAAATGCAAAATTCTGTTCATCACTACCGTTATAATGTCGGGGGTGATATAAATCCCCAAAAAGCGCATCGTTATGTCGGTGGTGTTACCAACATCACTGGATAAGCTGACAATAAGTGCATAAGTGTTTCGGGTTGCTGTCGACGGGCCCCCGACGGCATTATGAAACGTTAGAAAACTGATTCGGTATACCAATGTGTTTATCACTCCATCCTGGCATGCTATAGAAACCTTCGGCCCAGAGCTGACTCAAAAATTTTTTAAAAAACCCAAACATAAGGTTTCGAGATATATTGAGTCTTTTTATTTTTCCCGGTAAAATACGTGTTGCGGATTATTAATGTGATCTTCAAAGAGATCTGCTGTTCTGCTCTTTTAACTGCAGTTTTAACAACCCCTTATAATATTATTATTATTTTTTTTTGTAACGTTTAGTTTTATTTAAATTTGGGTTTTATTTGTTTTGTTTATAATTACCAAATTAATATGTTTTTTTTCTGTTATAAACCTATTATGTTTCTTTTTAATAAATAGATTATTAAAAGAAACGAGAAAATTAAGGTTGTTTCTGTTTTTTATTTTTTAAAAGTTTATGCATTTCCCCCATCTGCACAGGACTACGTAAGGGAAGTTTCTTTTACGAAACATTGCACAGTGTGGTGTCGTATTGTGCCCCAGCGGGATTATTAATGACAGACATAACCGATAGTAAAAACGTGTATAGATATAAAATATCTGCTGGAGTATGGTGCTTTGCTTTGGAAGAATCCATCATATTGTAGCTACAGGTCAGTAATCCATTAAATGACTTTTTCAACTCTTATTTTTAAAAAAACTTAAAAAATACTTTATTAACAAATTTTGTTGCCTTGCGGTACCATTCCCTACAACACTTGGTTTAGTCTAAATTGTTTTGTGACCGACTTAAAAGCTTCTAAAATCTTAGTTGCGAAACCTGGTTTTTTAGTAACTTGTTGAAAGAAACACAGCTTTTATTTCTTAAAAGGAAAGGCTGTACCAAATAAACATACACAGGCTGTCTACTAATGGAGTTCAGAAAAAAAAAACTTATTAATAGAATTACGGAAAATAAAAATTTATTGTAACAATATTTTCTTGCATTAAAATCCCATTTTAGTTTTTTTTTTTTAGTGGGATTGTCTTATAAGACTCTGGAACCCCTTTGTCCCCATCCCCACCAACTTGTACTTCTATGGCCATCATACTGGAATAGTTCAGCTAGTCTTTCAGGACAACGGCAAACTACTTTATAGTTTATCAAAGACAAATGTATAAAAGTTTGGGATATTTCTTTGCAGTCATGTCTTCAAACATATCTGGAACTACCTCAGAACTAGGGAAGGTAACTACTGCCTTTTTAATCCAGAGTCGAGGCAATGGATTATTGGAAGCAAATTAATGGTTATTCCACTAAGTCCTAAGCAAAGTAGTGAGCACACAGATGGAATACCCATTCTGGGGGTTTCTGTTTTTATTATATAATAAAAATTTTTTAAGGTAATTTCACAACTTAGATATTATGATTACATCTTTATTTTCACAACTCGGTGACTTATGTTAACCATTTCGTTAGGAAAAAAATTGTTGAAAATTTTTTTTTTACACAAAATAAGTTCTAACTGGGCCTAAAAAGATGTTGGTATTAATAATCTTAGCCAAAAACTTATTAAGTGATTGGCATATAAAGCTCTGATTTAAAAAAAATCAATTTTTTTATTTTATTTAAGTTTAATGGTTAAAAACTTTGCAAAAAATCTATAATTAAGTATCTAAAAAATATTTAATAAAAAATTGATTTTTTTAATAACCTACGTTTAAGACTCATGTCGATAAGGTTCGTTGTTTTAGGTGATAGTATCTTGTGGACTGGATAGTTATATTATCGTTTGGAATCCTTGGGATGGAAGACGTTTACTAGTTATAAAAGAGGGACATACAAGAATGTTACATGGTGAAATAATGAGTGTTGAAATAACAGCTGCTACCTTTGATCCAGGATATCAGAGACTACTTACAGGTATGCAGTGATTTTGCCAATGACTGTATAAAACATCTTTAAGCATATTTTCACTGTCACTTTAATTATCAGTTTTAAATATTGGATTGTCGGCATTCAATATTAAATTTGCTAATTTTATTTATTTATTTATTGTGTTATTTTGTTAAAGCTTTTATTGAAGTATTTGTAAGCAGTTTAATAAGAAATCCAGTAGTTAAAAAAGAAAAAAAGTTAAGATAAATTAATAGAAAAAAATCATTTTTTATTTGAGTTCTGGTTGGCTTAATTAAAATGTGTGGATTATTTTAATAAAAACAAACAACCTATTTTATTAGTACTGAAAATATATCAAAAATAAGTCAAAGTGCTTTAGGGTTCCTCACTCTACAAAAGGTTGAGAAACACTGTATGAGTATACTGATAAAACCTTACAGCTATTGTTAAAATTATAGTAACAACATACTATAATTATTTTAAATATTTTTAAAAATGTACAGCACTTCTTTTTGGTAAACACTTCTTAAAATTGATTATGTTCTTAATACAGAGTTAAATAGTTACATTTGTTTGAATTAGGTGCTCATGATGGTACCCTTAAAATATGGAACTTTAATACCGGCACCTGCCTAAGAAATATGAACATTGATACTTGGTGTGAAGTCCAGTGCGTCATTTGGGTCAAGAATAGGATTATGGCGATGGGATGGAATAAGAGGGTTACAGAATTTGCAGATACAGGTGAA
>JAHBCN010022339.1:0-13306 GCA_019359885.1 Listronotus oregonensis
AGATTCTGACTAGGGATTTGTTTAAGGGGGGAAAAAATACATAAAAAACCATATTTTAGATCTCTGAGCCCGCTATTTTTTTTGTAGAGTTTTTTTTCTCGGTTTTTTGAAGTTAGGGAAAATTGTAACCTGATAACCAAATTTTGACCACAGACTTGTGTTAAAGAGGCAAAAATACATCGAAAACCATATATCATATTCCTAGGATTTTGCATCCTTATTACACGGATTTAGTTTTTACATATCTTATGCTTGCAGGTCAGGGAACAGAATATATAATATTAAACAAGGCGGCAGTGTGCATTTAGTGCAGGATTCGAAGCCTGGACACCTTTTATGTAAGTTATATTATATTCATTCACAGTTTAACTAGATGCTCGCTGCGACAGCGTCTGCCTTGTTGGCTGCATAGTTGAAATCCGGACTAACAAGCCCACAACTCGCTAATGGCTGGTTGTGGGCTTGTTAGCTAGTAAACTAGCTGTATGTCATCATGGTTGCTAGTTGACTAGCTACGAATAATCCGTTATTTGGTTCCGGTATCGACAAAATGTCGACAGATATAAGTCGCGCCGGAGTCGTTATTTTAGGTCGTGCTCTCAAAAAGGAGTTAAATAAAAGAAAAGCAGAAATTAAGGCACAGAAATGGGTAAGTTAAACCATGCATGAAAATTATCTGCTTTTATTAAGTTCACTAAGAAGACGTTCAAAAATTACGTCCTTTAATTTTGTTTTCCAGCAGACTTTTGTCTTTTAAATTCCATAAGACAGATTACTGCTGGTAGACCTAAAGAAATTTCATAATATTTTAAAAAGGTTCCACCAATTTTTTTTAACATTTTAAAAACCCCGAATATTAATTTTAAACCCCCGATAAAAAACGGTCCATTTCCGCATGACATGGGTTTAATACTTATTTTAACAGCCAAATTAAGTTCGTTTCCGTAACAACCATAAATAAAAACGGCTTTGCTCTCAATTAGCAGCCTATTTTTCATTTCATGGATCTGCAAAGTGACAAATGGGACTTTTAAGTGACAAATGAGCCCGGCAATAGTATGTTATTTTATATGGAGGAAAAGTGATACTTTCCATGGCGTGCTCGTGTTTAACAGCCGAACGGAATGATGCCGGTAATAGGGAGCAAACCATAAAAATAACTTCTCCTCAAAATAAAATAGACTGTTTTTTCGTCAAACGTCGACAAATTTATGAAAAAATATCTATTTATAATATAATATAAAATCTAATATAATTATTATTAAAGATAAGTGGGTTCGCAAGTTGCAAGGCGGCTTAGTGTCAGTGAATAGTTTATATAGTAATGTAACATAAAGCTGTCAGTAGAAACTGTAAACAATTTATTTTTAATTGCGTTTTAGTTTTATATGGATAAGCAGTTATTGAGCAAGAACATTTAATGTCTAATTAAGTAACAAATACAATTTTTAGTTGTGTTTTTAGTTTAATATATATTGAGTTGTTGACGCTTGTTTTGTTGTTTATTTGTATCTATGTTGCTATAATAATACTTTTAAAAAAAAGTATTTGTCTCATTCTTGATAACCAATTTTCGGTCCAGCCAAGAAAAAATAACTTTTTGGCCAAAAAATTCTCCAGCAAATAGGTATTTTACGATCGGTTGAAAAAAAGGTTTTGTTCTTGACACCTTTGTCTTAATACTATGATTTCTTGGCAGGTTAATTTATTTATTATTTGTTATTTATTTATTTATTTATTTATTTTTTATAAGTAGGCTTAACCTTTTTATAAGAAAGTCTGTCTGCAATAAAATGTTCCTATAAAAACAAAATTTTAGAGAAAATTATTTCAATAATTTTATTTAAAATATTATTCATATAATTCATATAATTTTGCATAAATAAAATACTATTATTTCCTGTTTGTTTCAGTATAAGAGATATCGTGGATCCTTTAAAACAAGGAACGCAATTTTCATCGGACTTATAATTCCTTCGAAGAATTCTGTGGAACAAACTAGTGTCCATTAAAACTGAATACGACGGCCATTACTGAACTGAAAACACCTTAATTGCAGCCTTAAAAATTAATGAGACTTAAAGATTGTAAACTTTGTAGTCCAGCATTTCTGTTTTTTTTTTTTTTATCTGTTTACTTAGTATTTTCTTTAGCCTTTTTAAAGCAATGCACTACTTTATAAGTAAATACTTTAATATTTAAACAAATAATCGGTTTATTATTTGTTTTAATTTAATATTTAATTTATTTAGCTGTAAAATTTTTTTTTTTAACCGTATATGTAATGTTGACATAACAGACTTTTTAAAACCTTGAAAGTGTCACATTTTTGTAGTTTTACATTTTATCAGAATGGAAATGCATATACGAGTATGCTTGCCTAGGTAGCAAAATGTGTTTTCGTCCCCATTTCTCTTGCTGGTTTTTATTTTCAAAATTGTTTAAAATTTATACTTTTTATACAGATCTCACACGTATCATAATAACCACCAGCGAGTTTCACAGATTAAACTCATGTCATATATTACATGGACCCAACTTAATTTACAAGAAGTTAATTTATTTACATAAAGTGTTCAATTAATTAACATTGTTATTAATTATAAAAATCTTGAGACCATCCTGTTGAAGTTGTGTTTGGTTTGAAACTATTATTTCTTCATGTGTTGTACTGGATAGCTGAATGCCCTTGGTAGTAGAGAATAGCATCAGGGCAGTCTTGCTTTTGTTTTCCAAAAATGACTCCATAATACCCTCAGTAACCGTACTGGATTTTCATCCTTCCAATCTTTTAAGTTGCCATACATCGGCCCTGTTGTCAGCCAGTAAGGCTGCGGGGGTACGCACAGTGGCCTGATACAAGTTAATCTGTTTTAAAAAAGGCTACAGAACGCTCAGCTTCACCAATTTTTTTTTTTTTTAACCAAAAGCATATGAAATTTAGAAAAGATTGTCGGAGCCTTATTTTGATTTTTTTTTTTTATTTTTTTAATTCTGACCCAATTTAAAAAAGTGGCAACTGAAATTTTGAGTCTTTGGGTTGTGGGGGTACTTCTCATGGCAGGGTCGCCATGTGGTGTATTTTTGCTTTTCTTGGTTGTGGGATCTGGTACACGTCAAGAAGTTAAACAAGAGACTTTGTATAAAACATACTTTAATATAAAAATAAAAAAAATAGTATAAACTTATCTTACTGCATAAAAAGCATCTAAATATACCCCAATTATATCTAATCGTATCTAATCTTAATGTGTATAAATCAAGTTATTATATATATATTTAAACATTAAAAAACATCATTTAATATACACAGTTTACAATAATATATCGTATTGTTATATAAACTAATATTTAAATAATAACATAACATAATATAAGTACCTGTTAACCTTCACGGTAATTTTGGCTTTGATACGTGCAATAACTGATGACCTAAAAGTACGGGGAACAACCCTTTTACCTTTTTTGTCATGAACCAAAACCCCCTTTCCCCCCAAAATTTAAAAAAAAAAATTTTTTTTCCTAAATTTTTTTTTTCCATTCTGCTATCTTATATACTATGTACAATTTAAGATTTAAAAAAAAAGGGTTTTTTAATAATATTTTTATGTACCTCCTTAGGCTTTTTTTTTTACATTTAAAACTACATTAATTCTTAATATCTAAAATTTTAAAGGGTTTTTTAAAAAAAGGGTGCTAATTTATTTCCTACATTTTTTTTTTTCTATTAGGACCATTTGATTTTTTAATTATAGCTATTGCATCTTTTATTGGGTTTATACGCTTTTTTTTTTAGACAATTAAAATTTCTTGCGTCATTCCCCCAGTCTGCAATCTAAATTTCAACTCAAATGGGTAATCCTCAAAATTATAAATAGGATCGATTTGATTAGTAAGGTTTGACGGGATTTTGCTTTTTTTCCCCAAAACAAGCTCGTATGGTGTATAGCGTGTTGAGGTGTTTACCGTGTTGTTATATGAAAAACACCAATACGATCCCCCTCCTCCAATTACTTTCTTTATATTTCGACAATTGCATACGCAAATACCCCACCCAAATGTTTATGTGATTTTTTCCGACCCCCCAACGTTTCATGATGGTATTTTAGAATTTAACTGTTGAACCCCCAATAGTTTACAAGCTTCTTTAAACGTGCTAGACAAAACCCCAAACCTTGGCCGTTAATTTTTTCAAGGTATCCCATATCAAGTATAAAATTTTCTACGAATCCTTTGCTACTGTTTTAGCTTCCTTATCCTCTTTTGGGAAAACCTTCCCCCAAACTTTGTTAAGTCGCACAAAGCGTCAAAATGTATTTTTTTTTTTGGGGTATCCTCGGGTGGGGGCCCCCACAAGGTCAAGTACAACCTTTTCGAATGCTGATTTAGCCGTACTTGTTATTACCATTGGTACCTTCTTCGGATTTGAATCTTATACCTTTGGCAATTATCACATTTTTTTTACAAAGTGGCTTCCCCTCTCCTTTGAGACCTCCCCCAAAAAATCTTTTTTCCTTTATTGTTGTACATGCGTTGTACCCCCCATGAACCTGTTGGTAACGTGTGAAAAAAATTTAAAAATTTTATTTTTTAAATTTTTTAAAATGTTATACGTTCCGCATCCCCAAATATATTTATTTTATAGTCAGTTCTAAAAAGCGATTTACATTTTTTTTAGGGGAAAATTTTAAAAAATTTTGCACTTTGTGCATTTTTTTAAATATATATTTCCGGAATATTATTTTCCATGCACCATTTTTTCCCGATTCTCAACGATGTACCTAAGTCATACGCTGATCGACTGTTCTGGTAAAAAAAAATATTTTTGAATTCCCTTTTTAAAAAAAATTTTTACAAAAACTGGTAAAATTGCAATTTTTTTTAATTTTGCAAACTCTGTTTTAGACACTACTTTTTTTAAATTAATCGTGTCTTTTGGGCGTTTTTTAAAAACCCGGCTACAACAGGGTGATCCCCAAAATATCCCCTTCTCCGGTCTGTACGTCTTTTGTCTCCACAGTTGTGGGGTTGTTCTGGTTTTTGGGGACAAAAAACCCCTCTATCTCCCAAATTTTTGCTCTAGTTAACACATTCACACTCTCACATATTTTTTTTTTCATTCCTTTTAAGTCTTTAAATTCTTTTAATATTAAAAAAATTTAAAAAAAAAAAATTAACGGACGATAAATAATGCCCCCCGGTTCGCCGGTCTGTCGACCTTGACCATAACAATGGCCCCCCCGGGCCCCCGTTTTTTATTTTATTTTGTTTTGGGGGTTGTTTTTATTTTTAAAATTTTAGTTCCCTTTTGGTAATTTTGTTTTAAAAGGTAATTAATCACTAATTTGCCCATTATTGTCGAAAAGACTGCTATATAACTCAAAATTAGTCAATTAACTGTTTAGTGCTATTTTCCGTGTTATCCATAGATGGTAACAAAGATACCCTTTTCTTTTAAACAAATTTTTTTCCCCATATTTATTTTTTTTGGTAACTATTATTTTTTTATTGTTCAGTTGGGTTATTTTCCTTAACTAAATCTTTTTTTTCTTTCGTTCAGGAAGAACCGATTTAAAAGGGGGGATTCAATAGCTTTATTATAATCTGAATCTGATTTTTTTTAAGTTTGGGTCTCCCCAAAGCAATGCTTGGACCTCTTTTTGTATATTATGGCTTTTTTTTTAACTTCCCTACTTCTAAATTAAATTATTTACTCTAACTAAATCTATTCGGCGCTCTTTTGGCTCTTTTTTTATAATGTCGCACAATTTAACTGAGTCTACGAGGACTCATGCTTTTTCCCCAATTAAATACCATAATATCGTAATAAAATTAAAAAAAAAAAAAAATTTTCAGACTAATAAAATGTTTTGAAAAGCACTTGAGCGCCGGGGGAGATTTTTAAACAATGTTCATAAAAAAATATACAAAAAAGTAATAAAAATTTTTTTTCCCAAATTTAAAAATTACATACTATACTGCTGTCTGTGTTCGGGGGTTAGGATTAAATTTCTTGCTGTGGGGTTATGCCCCAAGCTGTTCAGTGTTCTGGTTCTGGGACTTCTCAAACTACGCTGGGTTCTGCTGCTGGAGTTTTGAAATACATACTTCTGGAGAGATTCTTCTTAAGTTGCTTTCGATAGGTAGGGGGAGGCACTTGGATGCTTTCTTGTTCCAGAAAAAAATTACTCCAAAAGTCAGTAATTTCCGCATGTTTGGAAGATGTTTTTTCCCTTTTTAGCGTCTATTTACCATATCACTGGACGGTATGCATTTTTTCCGACTTCTCAACATGTAACTGGTAGGGTCGCCATGTGGTGAAAATTCTCTGGCAGGGTCGCCATGTGGTGTACTTCTGCTTTTTTCCGGGGTTTTTGTATCTGGTACACGTCAAAAGTCAAACAAGAGACTTTGTATAAAACATACTTTAATATAAAAATAGAAAAAAAAGTATAAACTTATCTTACTGCATCGAAATGCATCTAAATACTAATTATATCTAATCGTATCAAAAACTTAATGTGTATAAACCCCAATTTTTTATATATATTTAAACATTAAAAAAACATCATTTAATATACACAGTTTACAATAATATATCAGTATTGTTATAAAAACTAATATTTAAATAATAACATAACATAATATAAGTACCTGTTAACCTTCACGGTCAATGGCTTTGATACGTGCAATGGGCTGATGACCTAACAAGTACTAGGAACTAACCTTAGCCTTTTGTCGGGGAATCCATTAGGGGGGTAAAGCCAATTTTTAGTTGATATTTTGGCCTGAATATTGTTAATCGTGGGTTTTCGGGGTCACCAATCAGGAATATTTCAATTCAAAATTAACAAACACTTAAAATCGATAAAACAATTATACTTGGGGATTTTTGTAGTCACTAATCACGAACCTGAGGTTGAAATTTAAAAATTTTAAAATTTAAGATGGCTTATCCAAAATGAAGGATCCATAATAGCAAACATGAAAACAAAAATATTGTGAAAACGTGATCTGTGACCCCGAAAAATCCTGAGTAAATTGTTTTGCCGGGATTCTCCGGATTTTTAGTGTTTTTTATTTTAAATTTTTTTTTTTTTTTTTATCTTGGGACAGTCCACGAAGGCTGATCCCAAAAAGTACTAACGTACCGTGGGTGTCTTCAGTGTGGTGAGAGGGAGTTTGTTCACACGGGATTAAAATTTTTTTGGAGATTGGGAGGAAAGGGAAAAACTTCTGCGGGCAGCGGTTTCCCCATAGTCTTGACACTCTAGGGATGAAGGAACAAAAAAAGCGGGAAGTTCGGGGCCTCCCCTAACTGAACTGAAAAAGGGTGCATACAAGTTGCACTACGTGTTGCTCTGTTGGGGCTGCCAGAGAAGGAATTATACTGGATAACTCCTCTGAGCAGAAGCCGTGAAAATACCTATAGAAGAGCGACAGATCCCACAGTCGACGGTGGGAAAAAAGAGGAAGCCTTGCTGTGAGCGTTGGATCATTAATAAGACGAACGGCTCTTCTTTGAATGGAGTCCAGTATGCTAAGTGTTGTAGGGGACGCCTTCCCCCCGACTTTTAAAAAAAATATTCTAAAGAGGGTCTGATTTGGGATACATAGGTGTACAGATTGGAAGAAGAGAAATATTTTCTGGCTCGGAAGAAACCAACCTTTTTTTTAAGCTGCCGAAGCTATGGATAATATGTGTTTGTGCCAGTTGAGGTTATTCTCAAAAGTAACCCCCGACAAGATTAAACGACTCCTTGTTCTGCAGAACTTGGCCGCTCATATGTAAGGAATGAGCATTTGCAGATTTTTTTTTGATAGCGAAAAGACTGTGTTTTCGAGGCTTAAAAAATGAACAAGTTCCCCCGGCGCCCCAACCCCAAAATAAGTTTGGGGTCTTGGGGAAGAATATCTGCATTGACCTGCGCTTGTTTTGAAATCAGGATTACACGGTGGCTTAAGAAATTGAATACTGGAGTGGAGGGTACTATCGTCAGCAAAACTATGAATGGGATTGATTGTGGAAGAGAAGATCGTTAATGTGTAGAAGAAACAGCGTGGGTGCCCCTGACCCCCGGGGGCCCCCCCATTAATTTGGGAGAAGCTGGAATGACCACCCCCAACTGATATACGTCGATTAAAAAGGAAACTGGAAAGCCAAGAGCAAAGCTTAGGTGAAAGACCGTAAAAGGAAATTTTTTTTAAGAAGCCCATCATGCCAGCCCCCGATCGAAAGCTTTGGATATGTCCAAGAGCAACGATTTGGGATTCACCAAGGAACTCAAGGGACTTTTTTCCAGTTGTGTGAGAAAAAAGGAAGAAGATCAGCTGGGGATCTACTGTGACGGAATCCATATTGTCTATCATGTAAGATCTCGTGTTTTTCCAGATACTTTGGGTTTGGGGAAATTTGAATTTTTCCATTACTTTGCAAACAACAAAAAGAAGAGATATGGTCTATATTTGGGGGGGAGACTTTTGGATCCTTTTTTGGGGACAGGTTGCACACGTGCATTTTTTCCAACCCCCCGGGAAAATGCCTGTGTCGTAAGAGATTCGAAAGAGGCGAGTTAAGATGGGTAAAAAGCGGGGAGATTTTTTTTAAGACGATTGCGGGTTTTTGCCATCCAGCCCAGACGATTTTAGTATTAAGAGAAGAAAAAAATACGCTTGATCTGTTTGACTTTAAAAATTATATCGGACATTTTATGGGAAACGGGACAACTTTTGGGAAAGGGGGAAATTAATAGGAGGATCAAGCGTAGAATTGGAAACAAATTTTTGGCAAATAGTTCGGTTTTTTCCTTTGGGGTAGAGACAATTCCATCTTCAGAGATTAGGGGTGGAAAAGAATTTTTTGCAAAAGTTCTGACTAATATTTTTGGCAAAGGACCAGAAAGTTTTTTCTGCCATTTGAGAAAAGAGAACTTTATCTTTTTTTGGGGTTTTTTAAAACGGTTTTTTTCTTCTGATATAGTCTGATTATACTGATTTCTCGCTTCGATGCTAGCCTGTCGATTTTCGGGACTGGGGTTTTGAAAAAACCCTTTTTTTTGGGCAATTTTTAAAAAGTCTTGCTTTGTCACAGGATTTAGAAAACCACGGTTTGTGTTTTTTAAGTTTTGGGGTTTTTTTTTGTGTGGGGAATATAGGTCTCAATGCCTAGTTGAATGGTTTCGGTAATTTTTTTTTCATATTTCGGAAGGATCGAAAGTAGAAAAGCAGGGGATCCCAAGGGTGTGGCAAAGAAATCTCCCCCAAAAACCTCCCAGTCGGCCGAATTGTAGTGGGGGGCCCCGGTTGTGGCGGGGTGCTTTCAGTTGCCTCAAAATGTTTTGGAAAAGATACGGTGACCAAACCATGGTCAGAGCGACCAAGGGGAGCAGTTACTGATGCTTGATAGAGTTCGGGGGGGGAAGTAAGGAAGAGATCTGGGGGGGTTTAATTATGGGTGGAAACCCCCAGGAAAGTGGGGTAGGTTCCATAATTAAAATTGGTGAGCGAGTTGCTGATTGCGAAATTTTCTGCTCCCCCCGCCCTTTTTGTATCAGTTTTTTGGGGCCCCCAGCCAACCCCCTTTTATGAAAATTAAAATCTCCGAGAACAATTACTTCGGCCAATGGAAACTGGGAAATAATATTGTCGATCTTTATTAAAAAGGAAACAAAGAGCTCGTTGTAGGAATTGTCGGACGGGGACCGGTATATACAGCAGATGAATTTGGTAGAAGATCTGAAAGAAAGTTTAAGCCAAAGAATATCAGGCCTACCCGATTCGAGGTTAAAAACCCCCAACACAAGCCAGGTCGTTGCGAACGTAAGCACAAACATCGCCATGGGGTCGAAAAGATGAAATGGGGTTCCCCAAAACCCCCGGGAAAAGGAGGTGGTTGGTTGCTGTTTTGGGACTTACTTGGGTTTCGGTAAGAAATAGTATGGGGGGGTTTGGGGTTGAAAAATGGTGAACAGAGTTTACGTTGGGGTTAACCCATATATTTGTGAAAGATATTAGACTTTTCGATGGTGGCCCCCCCCAAAATTTCCCCCCCCCCGGAAACCGAATGGAGGGGTATTTTACCTCCCCGGTAACTTTACGTTCGGGTGTGCCATCATCATTATTTCCAAATTTTAGTAGTGTGAAAAAAAAAAAGAAAAAAAAAAAAAGAAAGAAAAAGGGAAAAAGGAAAACTAAAAAGGGAGAAGGAAGAGGAAGAAGGAAAAACTGACTCACCGCCCAGAACTCGAAACATCCCCAGATTTTTCGAGTCCTTTAAAGGGCAAAAAGGGGTGGGGGCCCGCCTCAGGCGAGGGAAAAATCCCCCCCCACCTCGACCTTAGATTCGTGATTGGTGACTACGAAAACCCCTGCATCCATTTTCTTCAGATTTTAAGTATTTTTTTATCCTAATACCCGCCATTTTGGAATTGTCATCTTAAATTGTTCAAATGTGGACATCATATTCGTGATAAGAAAACAGAAACCCTTAAGTAAAATGTTTAATCCATAATCTTCGGAGCCCTCTTGGATTTCGAATTGTTTAAGTTTCGACTTAATATTCGTAGTTCGTGACTACAAAAAATTTCCACGTAAAAAAAAATTTATTCAAATTCTGGATTTTTGGGGTTTTTCTATTGTGATTGGGGGCCCTTTTGCATCCCCCCCTCTTGGATTAAATTTTTGGCTTTGGATTTTTTTTTAATTTTTACCTCACATTCATGATTGGTAACTACGAAAACCCCCGAGTAAAATGTTTCATCCATATTCTCCGTATTTTTGGGGTTTTTTAATTTTGATACGCGCCAGTTTGGATTGGCCATCAGGGATTAGTCATCTTGGATTTCAAATTTTTTAAACTTTGACCTCAGATTCGTAATTGTGACCACAAAAACCCCTAAGTAAAATGTTTCATCTATGTTTTCCATATTTTAAGTATTTTTTTATTTTGATTTCCCTTTTTAGATCCCCCTCTTGGATTTAAATTTTTTTAAATTTTTTTCCCCTTTCCGTTCTGTTAGGAAATTTTTTTTAAAGGGAAACTAGTAGAAAAGGTACCCCAAATTTTTGTCTTGGTTCTCCCCCAAAAGGGGTTAAACCTAAAAGGGGGGTGCTCGACCCCTTTTTTAAAACCATGTAAGTCAATTTAAATGTCAATTTGGTATTTGTGACGTAATCCGTTTGCCAGTTTGTTTATTTTTTCAAGTAATATAAAGTTTAATTTTTTTTAAAAAATTATACATTACAGTTCTAATAGAAAATGCATATCCCCAAAAGGTTTTTAAAAAATTAAAATTTAACAAAAATTAATAAAATAAATCTACCTTCTGGGCAAAATGGGCCAACGGGTGACGTCCAAACATAACCTATATCTGCGGACAAATAGTAAAAATCGAGCACTCCTTGTTAAGTTTACCACCCTTGGGTTCTACCTATGTTAAATAGTATAAATGTAAATATTAAATTGGGTAACTATTAATGATTTAATTGTTTGTAAACTCATTATTAAATTAAATATGATGTTATTTGTGGTAAGAATATTAAACTAATTGATCAGTTAGGTAACTGTAATAATTGTATTGTTTATGATATTAATATTATTTCATTAATTTTTGTGTTACCCCAAAATTTTTTATATATATATATATATATATATATATATATATATATATATATATATATTTTTTATATATATATATATATATATATATATATATATATATATATATATATATATATATATATATAATATATATATGTGTGTAATAAAACATTAAAAAGAAAAAGAATAAGAATAGTTTTTTTTAATGTTAGGTGTAAGAATAAAAAACCCCCTTTACATACGGTCTGCAAAATTTTTTTCCCTACAAATTCTCAATTCTTTAATATAAATTATGTAATCTTAAAAAAAAAAAGTCAATTTTTTTTACCAACCCTTTTCGTTCACACGTCGTTGTCGTAATTGGGCCCAGTGGGTTTTTTTGGAACATGCCGCTAGAGTTGCTGGTTATCGGCAACTCTTTTGGCTATTTTATGGAACGGGCCCCGAAGAAAAAGATAACCAAGGTTTAAACCCCAAAAGGGGGTGTTAGTATACCGTGCTGATGGTAAGTGACATTCCTGTCCCCAAAACAGATGTCTCCAACGGTGCCTCTGAGATGCAGGGCGACCTCTCAGAGTACCCCACCCTGCGGTAATGCGGGGCTCTGCCGTGGTGGACTATTATTCCCCCAGCTGCAAGCAGACAAAGGTGCGGCGACCGAAACGGGTGAATCCGTTTTGAAAAAAGCCCCCCAAGTCACCGGCGCCTGTTTTTGGGGGGAAAGGTAAAACCCCCCCGAACAAACGGGTTTTAAAGGGATCCCTGAAAACCCAAAAAGAAGGCGGACAAAACGCCTTTATAGGGGAAAGGGGGTTTCTTTAAACAGGAAGCGGATAGGACCGTTAACATAGGGTAAGGCCGGAGATGCGGCCTCCCCAAGGGAAAAACTGGTTCCTGTAACAAGGATCTGGTAGCTACCCACGTCAATAACCAGACAGGAGGGGGGTGACAGATCTAACCGTCTGCTCGTCCCAAAACCCCCAAAAGGGACAGGGGGACCCCAACACATCCCCAAAACATTGTGCTCATGTCCGGAAAACCCCACAAAAAGAGGAGATTAAGGGCCCCTCCCAATCTGGGGTTTGATTCATTTATAAGTTCGATCCCCCTTGGGGGAGAAAATATAAAAAGGTGTAAAAACACCCCCAAAGACCGCGGTTTTCAGTGGAGGGCGTAAAAAACCCCCCCACTTTAAACCCACCTATTATAATTATAATATCTAAACACAGCCCTACTTCACTACAAGCCGTGAACAACCACTTTGGGGAAAGCCGCAAGGCAAGAGATTCAGATCCCCGGTTTCCCCGAGCCGATGAGCGTAATCCGGGTATCGAGGCGCGTATTTTTAAAAAATTATTTAAAAGGTCAATTCAAAAACGCGTAAATAGTATTGATATTTCCATTAAAATAATTAAATCAGTATAATAATTGAAAAAATAAAAAAAATTTATATAATATTTAAACTCTAAAAAAAATTTAATTTATTTGCATAGGTCAAGGCATAAAAAAAATGATGCTGTTGTAAAAGGAAACAAGTGTAATTTAACATTTAGTTAGTAATTGTACTTAGTTTTTTTTTTGTTTATTTATTTATTAAATGTGTCTAGTTTCCTTTTTTGTTTTTTTTTCTCAGCCTTTTTTCCATTTTTCTTTTTGGGATTTTTGTTATTTCTTTTTTTAACATAATTACTTAAAGAATGTTTGAAA
>JAHBCN010022340.1:0-13447 GCA_019359885.1 Listronotus oregonensis
ATTTATTGTAATATATATAATATATATATATATATATATATATATATATATATATATATATATATATATATATATATATATATATATATATATATATATAGATATTGTAAATTACAATGAAGAAGTAATCAATCATTTTGCAAGTGCCAAAGACAGAAGGATTGAACTAAAATTTAAGACTATTTAGGTAAGTCAAGTAACCCTTTTTATTTTTTATCATATAAATAGGCTTATTTTTAACCTATAAGTTGCTGTTATACCTCTGGCATAGCGATATTACTTACTGTCGGGTGTGAGTTGTTTTTAGAATATGTTGTGCAATTTTTCTGTTTAAACAGATGTCGATGCATATTATTTGTTATATTGTTATGTTTTTTAATAAATAGAAATATAATTCTTTAAATAAAATAATCTTGCTAAATCATTTATTTTTTAATTTTTTCTTTTTTTTTTTGAGTAAACGTCTGTGTGAAATAAAATGCCTTAAATTGTTTTTTTAACTAAAAATCAGTTAAGCCATATGCATTTGAAATTTTAGCTAATGACCTCCCCGAAAGATTGACCACGAGCTGCCACTGGAAATATTATTTCATTATTTTGACTATTTTTGTTTGCTGTCTTATACACTTTATTAATACTTCATATATTCGAAGTGTGAAACTAAACTGAGAAACAAAAACGAACTTTACGGAAACAAAAAAAATATTCGGCAAAATTGAAAGCCAAAAGACAAACTCTGGGACGTTGAATTAACAAAATAAATCCATTTATCCTGAGCAAACAAAAAGATTTTTCCCACTTTTTCTGGAAAGGTTAAGGTTTACAAGTGGGTAAAAATAAAAGTAATCTTGAAAAGGATAAAAATTTAAAAATGTTTTTTATTGTTCAAAAAAAAAAAAACTTGTCCTAATTTTAAATCTTCATTACTATTATGTAAACATAAAATGGAGAAAATAGTTATTTACCTAATCAAGATACTTTCCGCAGCGACGAGTTACAGAACGACTGAGGGAGTTCGGGTAACGTCAAGGGAGACACTTTCCGTACGTGTTAGGTATAACATTTTTTCTACGAGTGTGTGGAAAAAGTCAAACTAAACAACCATTAGATAATATTTATTTTTACCATTACTACTTATTATTATTAACAACATTAATCGTAAAAGAACAGTTGGTAGCATTTTGCAAATAAATCGCAGAGGCAAGTTATTGTGGGTAAATTGCGGAGTTGGAGATTGCCGTTGAGGTGCAATTGAACCGGTCGTCGTTACAGGTAACAGAGACACATAGTTGCTTGCTAGAAGACGGTACAACGGGCCTTAAGTGCGTTTTGCTGTGTTCAAAGGTAGATAAATTTTGGGATAATATTTTGTTTGATAAGTCCTTCTTGAAACTTGTAGAGCTTTCTAGGTAGCCTTCTGCAACAGATGATGACTTCCAACCTCCAAGTCTTTTAATATTCGTTATGCCTTCACCAGAATTAGCTAACATTGTAGCTGAGGAACGGCGAAAGCTATGTCCCGTGTAGAGTTCTGGGTTTGGAAGACGTAAATAGGCAGCTATTTCAGAGGGCATCTTGCCAAAAGTATTTATTCCTATGCACTGGACAGTACAAGCCAATTTTTTGTAATTAACAAAAAATCTTCTGTGTGGTGTTTCGGGCTTTCGTAAACTAGAATACTTTCTATACAAAGCTAGATATTTTCTATTTTCAATTTCCTCGGAAATGACAAAACTTCGGCTAGAATGGTTTTTGGAGTCTGGAATATTTACAATTAAAAGATTCCCCTTATCGTCAATATCATTAATGCTAATTTTCATCAATTCTTCTCGACGACACGCACCAGCTAGTCCGAAAATTGTAGCTACCTTTATAGCTAGATAGACATCATTTGGACCATCATTAATAAATTTTGCTATTTCATCTTTCGAGAAAATTTTGGCCTTCTTGGGTCTAAATCCCACATTTTGCTTCTTCAAAAATGATGTAACTTTGAAATATTTGCTTAAATCCATGTTCTTTTCGATCTTAATGACACTTTTGCGCATGTGGAATACCTTGATCATAAGGTTTGACTTGACCATGGGTTTACATGTTTTAGTAAGTTCCGCGAAATATGCCATAAAAACTTCTTTTTTCATACTTTTGATTTTTTTCTCGCCACACCAGCTTGTAAATGCTGTATATTCTTTCTCGTACCTGTGCCTCGACTTGGACGGCAACAAATCTAAATTTGCTATTTCGGCTGCTTTGAGAATGGATTCACGTAATTCCTCGTCAGAAGACTCCATGGGAAACGTTTTTTATTCAAAATCGACGATACTGATCAGAATGTACAAAAGACACTTTTCATTATCGATGACTTTTAATGACTTTGATCTTTTATAATATGGACACCTGCACCGGTCAAAACTAAAAATCTGACAAGCAATTTTAATATATACCAGGATGTTTGAAACAATGTTTTTAAAACAATATTAATTTTTAGTGAATATTTCGCTGATTTTACTCCTAATTTGTACAAATAAAAGAATACTATGCCAATAATAGAATTATACTAAGTCAAACTTCAGAATTAAAAACATTTTAAGTACCTGTTTAAGTGGGAAATTTGCAAGGGTTTACTTTTCCGCACTAGTGCGGAAAATTGACACTTTTCAAACTAAATTGCGTGCGGAAAAGTGCTGCTTTCCACACGCTAGTAGAAAAAAGGTTTACATTTTTAAACCGTGGTGCGTCGCCGAGCGGAACATAGGCAATCCTAGGTAAATTTTAAGGGGGTCAATTATTGGCTCCCCTGTACATTTTACAGAAAAAATGTAAGATAACTTTTTAAAGAGACCAATCTGACAAGCCTTCGTACCAAGTTTCAAAAAATTTTAATAAGCAGATCTTAAATTATTCAAATAAATGTAATTGCAAAATTACCAAATTTTCGGTTCAGGTAAAAGCAAACAGGCACCAGTAAAATAAATATTGTCACTGACATAAGGAAAAATGTCAAGAAATCAGTGGCAGTCGGTATTTGAAAAAAATATATGAATTATTTAATCGACGAAAAAGTATCCATAATTAAGTGGTATTATGCGGGAAACAGTTTCAGAGCAGTATCTGAAATGTTTTCAGTTTATTTCCCCACCAAGCCCATTCCGTCTATTTCAACTATTAAATGTATTGTCAGTAAATTCGAGTCCAAAGGCACCGTAATAAATAATTGTAAAAGGTCAACTCTGAATATCGAAAATAGAGCCGAAGAAAGAGAGAACAGAGATCTTAATATTCTACTGAGTGTGGCGGAAAACAAAATGGTTACTACGAGGCTTTTTGGGCAAGAGGTAAACAAACATCATACAACGGTATTGCGCACTCCAAAATAACACAAATATTATTTGTATAAATTCGAAAAACATCAAGAGCTGCAACAAGGAGATAAAGAGCAAAGAATGACATTTGGTTTTGAAACGATGGAAAAAGCAAATAACGATAGGAATTTTTTAAGAAATATTTGTGTTGCCGATGAATGTACAGGGTATCAGTTAAGGGTAGCGAGCGGACATATCTCATAAGATATTGGTCGTATAGATTTGAGAAAAAAAAATCATGATAAAAGTCGCCAAAAGAAATTGCTGGAAATTATTTTCAAGTTTGTCAAACGTCCGCTAGAGGGCGTAACAACCAACACCAAGTAGAAAAATGGGATTTTTATAGAATTTTGCCTAATGAAAGTATATTGATGATATCATTTTTATATTTACCATTTCTCAACATTTTTTGTCTAAAACGTTTTGTTTTATCTATCAAAATAAAACGGTGGGGAAATTCAATTGTTTTTTTTTTAACAAACCAAGATTTCTCCCGTTTCTTTTGACCGATTTTAGCAAACTTAGGCTCATATGAAAAAGCATAATTTGCACTACAAAATGCTTATTTATTCTTAAATTTTTGACTTTTGCGGTCGCCGCTAGATGGCGTTAACTGAAATGGTAGCAAATTTTTGAGATTTTTTCGAAAAAAAAACAAATGTAACGGTATATTAGTTTTTATATATTTTAAAAGAGGATAAATTTCTTTACAATTTAATAAAAAGAATTTATTATCTACCTTTTTTTGAACCGTTGATATTGACCAAAATATAATTTTATTACATTGAAAAATGGCACGCCACTGTTTTTTATCAAAATAAAAATCAGTTTTGTAATCTCTTATTAGTTGCTAACAAAAAAACTCTTGACTTTTTTTCGTTAGACGAACGGTTTTGGATTGAAAAGATAAGATATGTTTACATGGGGCGCCCATATCTCGAAACATACTAATTTACATATTTGGAAAAAAAATCTTAATAAAACTGTCCAACAACAGAAACAGAACTTTAAAAATATGTTCAAAATGTTGTCCATTATTTTGAATGCACTGGTCCAATCTCTTCTGGGTGGAGTTGACAGCTGCCTCAATTTCCGCTCTTGGTAATAATATTTATGGCGTTTTGAATTCAGACTATCATGTCTTCTCGAGTATTAATAAATTATGAACTAATGCATTCTCTCGCTAATTAAGTAATTATTAATGATAAAAATAATGGGTAATAATTTTATTATTTGAGATGTAATATTTAAAAATAATTTTGAACCTTATAATTATCATTGTAAACCTATTTTATTTTTTCAATCCAAAACCGTTTGTCTAACGAAAAAAAGTCAAGAAGTTTTTTTTGTTAGCAACTAATAAGAGATTACAAAACTGATTTTTATTTTGATAAAAAACAGTGGCGTGCCATTTTTTAATGTAATAAAATTATATTTTGGTCAATATCAACGGTTCAAAAAAAGGTAGATAATAAATTCTTTTTATTAAATTATAAAGAAATTTATCCTCTTTTAAAATATATAAAAATTAATATACCATTATATTGGTTTTTTTCGAAAAAAACTCAAAAATTTGCTACCATTTCAGTTAACGCCATCTAGCGGCGATAGCAAAAGTCAAAAATTCCAAACCAAATAAGCGTTTTGTAGTGAAAATTATGCTCTTTCATATGAGTCTAAGTTTGCTAAAATCGGTCGAAAAAAACGGGAGAAATCTTGGTTTGTTTAAAAAAACAATTGAACTTCCCCACCGCTTTATTTTAATAGATAGAACAAAACGTTTTAGACAAATAAAAATGTAGGAAAATGCCTCAGTAAATTGAAAATATATCATTTTCATTTATATGATTTTTTTTCTCAAATCTATACGACCAATATCTTATGGCCGCTCGCTACCCTTAACTGATCACCCTGTACATTCACCCTTAACAATGAACCAAATTTACAGAATTGCCGGTATTGGAGCCAAGAAAATGAACATTGCTTTGTTCATACTCGGACACAATATCCCCAAAAACAAATGTATTCGTGGGAATTATCGGACACCATATCATTGGACCCTTTTTATGAACTACAACCTGACAGCGGAAACCTATTTGGACTTATTTTAAAATCAAATTGGACCCGCCTTGGAAGAAGTTGTTCGGGAAGATCAAATGATCTGGTACCAAATGGATGGTTGCCCCACCCATAATGCCTGTGCGGTTAGAGAGTACCTGGAAAATGCTTTTAACGGCAATATTATTGGTCCACGGTACCGGATACTTTGGCCAGCCAGGTCACCTGATCTTTCACCGAATGACTTCTTTCTGTGGGGTTACTTAAAAAGTATCATTTATAAAAGTGTAAATTCGAGAATCTAATCCAGCTACAAAACGCTATTTCGTTAAAATGTAATAAAATTTCGCAATATCAACTTAGCAACGTTAGAAATGAATTTTATGATCGGTTGGGATATTGTTAAGCTGTTAATGGGGGGTTGTTTGAACATTTGATTAATTAATAATTTAATGTAATTCTCTATTAATTTTAAAAAAGTTAATCGTAAATCGATTCCTTATTTAAAGGATCCGTTCCAGCTTTGCATATAAAAAAAATTGCTTCAACTGACATATTTATTGTTTTTACAAAGTAAAACAAATGTGGTGTTAACTTATTTTAAGTTTTTCTGAAATTACTTCAGTATACAGCAAAGGTAACGATAAAGATAGTTGTGTAGAATCAATTTTAGTTAATTTAAATAATATATGAAACATGTGTAATGGGCTCTTGGACATATTAATAATAATACCTCTAATGAAAAAGCCGAACTATTTGCCAAACAATTTGGTGCCAATTCTACGTTTGATCCTCCTATTAATCTTCCCCTTCCAACAGTTGCCCCTGTGCCTCATAAAATGTCCGATATCATTTTTAAAGTCAAACAAAACAAGCGTATTCTTTCTTCTCTTAATACTAAAAAATCGTCTGGGCTGGATGACATACCAGCTTTCATCTAAGAAAAATGTGCTTCCGAGCTTGTACCCATCCTAACTCGCCTCTTTCGAAACTCTTACCACACGGGCATTTTCCCGGAGACTTGGAAAGCTGCACGTGTGCAACATGCCCCAAAAAAAGGATCCAAAACTCTCCCTCCTAACTATAGACCTATATCTCTTCTTTCTGTTGTGTGCAAAATAATGAAAAAATTCATCAGTCTTAAAGTATCTGGAAAAGCACAAGATCTTACAACATGGATAGTATGGATTTCGTCACAGAAAATCCACAGCTGAATCTTCTTTTCTTTGTCTCACACAACTAGAACAAGTCCCTTGAGTTTCTTGGTGAATCCCAGATCGTTGCTCTCGTGACGGGCTTCTTACCAAACTTCCTTCTTACGGTCTTCCACCTAAGCTTTGCTCTTTGCTCTTGGCTCTTCAGTCTCCCTCCTAATCGACGTATATCAGTTACTGTAGATGGTCATTCTTCCAGCTTCTACCAAATTAATGCTGGGGTGCCCCATGGCTCCGTCTGGCACCCACGCTGTTTCTTCTACACATTAACGATCTTTTCTCTTCCACAATAAATTCCACTCATATTTTTGCTGACGACAGTACCCTCCACTCTAGTATTCAATTTCTGAAGCCACCATGTAATTCTGTTGGAAAAGAAGCGCAGGTCAATGCAGATATCTCTTTCACAAAACCTCAAACTTATCTTGGATTGGGGCGCCAAAAATCTTGTTCAGTTTAATGCGTCGAAAACACAGTCATGTTCGCTGTCGCGGAAAAAGTCTGCCAATGTTCATCCCTTACATATGAGCAGCCAAGTTCTGCAGAACAAAGAGTCGTTTAATCTTGTCGGTGTTACTTTTGAAAATAACCTCAACTGGCACAAGCACATTACATCCATAGCCTCGGCAACTTCAAAAAAGCTTGGATTCCTCTTTCGAGCCAGAAAGTATTTCTCTTCTTCCAATCTGTAGAGTCTGTATGTATCCCAAATCAGACCCTCTTTAGAATATTGTTCTCATGTCTGTGAAATGGCGTCCCCTACAACACTTAGCATTCTGGACTCCATTCAAAGAAGAGCCATTCGTCTTATTAATGATCCCACGCTTACAGAAAGGCTTCCTCTTCTTGCCCACCGTCGAGCTGTAGGGGACCTGTCGCTCTTCTATAGATATTTTTACGGCTTCTGCTCAAAGGAGTTGGTCCGAATGATTCCTTCTCTAGCAGCTCCCAGCAGAGCAACACGTAGTGAAACTTCTATGCATCCTTTTACAGTTTAGTTAGAGAGGCCCCGAACTTCCCGCTTTCTTCTTCCTTCATCCCTAGAGTGGCAGACCATGAAACCTGCTGCCCGCATTGTTTTTCCTTCTCCTCCCAATCTCCAAGTATTTAAGTCTAGTGTGAACAAACTCCCTCTCACCACACTTAAGACACCCACGGTACGTTAGTACTTAGGCATCAGCCTTCGTGGACTGTCCCAAGATAAAAAATTTAAAAAAAAAATTGGAAACATTTTTGTTTCCTGGCAGAAAACACTTCGTCCCCTTTATGACATACTGACGTATCTGACAATTTATAAATTTTACAGGAGAGCGAAAAAACAAAATCACCAAAGTTTAATTTGCTATAGCGCTGTTACAAAAATTTCAATGTGCTCAAAATGTTGGAGTAATAATTTAAAGTGTTAGAGGATTCGAATAACAGAAATGGATTCTTGGAACACCTTTCTAGTTTTGTGCTATTTGAAAAAAATATCAGATACGTCGTTTTGACATATATTTTTGTAAATGATAGGAGATACGTCATTGACTAAGAAGATTATTTTTAAAATAAAATGTGCATTATTCTTAAAAAAATATTTTATTTTATTACTACATGAAACTGCAAAAGTAAACGAAAACAAAAAATGTAAACATCTTAAATAATGGTAGGTATTATATAATAAAAAACAGAAATATTATTATGACAACAAGGTATTATAATTATTGTTGAACATAAAAAAAAGAAAGTATCTTATTTATCAGATTCCTGGTGAGGTAGGTTCTTGTAATATGCTTGAAATTCTGGTTCTTTTACCACTGGTATAGTTCCACTACACAATGCCACCAGATCATTGTACTTTTGCAGGCTAATTTTATTAGGTTCTTTGTTCAATTTTTCAAGTTTATAACTATTTATAATATCTGCTTTTATTCGCTTAAGGCAAATCGAGTCAAAGTCTAACTGAAGATGACTGTTTTTAAAAAAAATAGTCATTGGGGATGATTTTTTAACCATAATTTCCATCCATACTTCATACTAATTACCTTGTATGGCTGTTTTCTACGTGCTAAACGTATAACTGGTTGTAACTGTGATGGTATAAAAATATCTCCAGCACTAGATAATGCTGATGAAATGGCACTGTGTGCAGAATCACCCTCGCTTTGACCATGGTTGGTCTCAAAGTATTTTAGGGTAATAGTTTCTATTGAAGAGAATTTATGAAGTGAGTATAATAACATTGTGGCTATAATTGAATTTTTATTTTGTGCATAGCACCCATCAGCAAATAAATCAATGAGTGTTACGTTATGGTTTTGGCTGTATTCTTCTAGAACCTTAAAAAGACAAGACGCAATTTCTGAGGAACCGCGCTTATAGATTCATTCCAGATGAAACAGGCATTCTTTGTTAGCTAAATTATAAAAATGTCAAATTAAAATTGGAAAGGGCTTTGTAAAAAATTGCGCTCTTTTTGATATAGGAACGGATTACTTGTTGTAGGTCAAAAACACCACAAAGAATATTACCATTTTGATTAGCCTGCCCTTACAAATTCTTTTTTTTTCGCACAGTTGTCTTTTTCTAAAATATGAATATCATACCTTTGTTTTAATTCGGATTTGGTTTTTTCATCACCTTGCAGATAAGTCACACATAAGGAACACTGATCCTTCTTAGGACGAAAAAAAGATAACTTTTGCTTATTAAAAACTTTTCTGTATAAGGAAAAGCTAGGAACTTTGTTAACCCTTTCAGTTTAAGTTCCAAGAAACATTCGAACATTTTTCTTAAAGATAGGTCTGGGTGAAGATAATTCTTTGTGGTTTTTGCACGACAATAGTGCGATTCGACGCGCGGAAACCTATTAATGTGACATTCTATGTAATTCATTTTTTTCTTTGATTTTAATGACTTCACTTCTGCGTCTTCCTCCTCTTAGTTCTTTTTTGTAAAATACTTCATTTAGTTTGGATATTGCATGGAACATCCTTTCCGAAATGCCAAGGTATTAAAAAGTATTTTTTACATACCCTAAAAAATATTTCCTACAGTAAGATTAAATTTAAAGTATAACCTCGGCGAGAATTTTCTTTATCGCGTCTTTTTCGTTTTTTTCAACTTTTATGTGCCTTGCCAAAAATTTTTGTGAGAAGTAGATCGCCGATATTATTAAATTTTTTCAAATACTGATATCCTTTCGTCATCTGTGATTTGAAAGCACATAAGATTTTTCTTATTTGGTTGATGTACAACTGCCTTTATGGATCTAGCCAACACCCCTTTTTGGAATATGCGCTTTATACTCTACCTAAAATTTAAACAATAAACCAATATTTTATTAAAAAGATGCACTTCAAGAAAAATGTTTGTGAAAACTAATTACCATTGATAGGATTATATCAAAATATGTGAAAAATATGTCAATTGTCGAAAAAATGGATTACGAGTACATCAATATAAGTTTTAATAAGATAATATAAGAATATTTACCTTTATTCCGAAAGCTTTTAATTTTCCTTTTGTTGGTTCTTCTTTTTATTAATGTATTTTCCCTTTCGCCCCGTCTAACTCAAAAGTTTCTGGAGGGCACCAAGGATTTTAATCCTCTTACAATATAAAGCGAATAAATTATAGATTATGTGCAAAAAAGGTAAATTTAAAAAAATACATTAGTTCCATTAAAAATATAAGATATAAAAAGTTGCATGCTTTTGTGGGAGCGATGAACTTATAAAATAAAATTAATTTAATATGATTATTCTTACCCAAATTTTTCTGCAGTTTTACAAATTCCTTTTATTTATCCTAGAGACGTTCTTGTGGAACCTGGCACCAGTAAGGCTGCATTTCATCTCCATCAGTTTCATTTAATATTTTTTTGCTTTTCCATGATTGGACAATTTGTTATATTTTTTATTAAGGTGCAAAACAAACAAGATTTACACCGAGGGCAGGCAGCAAATACTTCTTGTTTCAAAACTTTACTTCACACGTGCCAAAGGGGATCAAATTGAGTTATAATATTCATCTTGGAAACATTTTCCTTATTTTTTCCGATTCAGTAGACTTACGCAATCGCGAGTTTTTAAGTTTCACGTGGAAATTTTCAGAACCAACTCACTTAATCTTTCTACAGGTATAATCTTTCGGAAATATTTTTTTGAAACTGGTCGAGATTAGGCACTGGTACATCTTTATTAGTCTCATTGAACTAAACACTTTTTGAGTTTTTTATTAAGGTATATGTCTTAGATGAAGACTCACTTAGTTCTTCTAAGAAAACTTTACCCTATACCCAGTTTATCATAAGATTTTCACCCTTTACATCCAACTGTAATAGGCTTATTTCTATAAGTTTTTAATTCTTTCGAACAACAACATTTTTGGTTCCGTCACTCCACAAAACAAGAAATCCATTTTTACTAAAATCGGGGTTTTCGCTTAAAAAAAACACAGTTAAGTCCAAAAAACAAACACGTTTTGCCAATATTTTTAGGTTATTATCAGCCACCGGTACCGACAATCTAGTTTAATGATACGCCCCACGTAGCCTCCTTTTAAAAAGATTCAATCTGTATATATCACAAAGCGCCGTATGTCTCTTACGTAGTATGTAATGTAGCAAAAAAAAAAATTTTCAGATACGTCAAACCGTGATATGATTTATCAAAAAAGTACAAGAAAATAGGTACGCCGGTTTGTCATATAAAAAGTACACTTAAGTTATATAACATAAAGGCTTAACTTAATTTTTGACTTTTTGACACTTACGTCAGTATGTCATAAAGGGGACGACTTGGTCTAAATAGTCTTTTAACCCTAATAGGCAAGTCGTTTTCTTTTAATCCTTAAAATCCATTAGAGTATCGCCATCCATCAAGGCACTAAATAATAAAAAAGAACTGTCTAATCAAAAAAACGCCCAGATAAAACACCGTTTACGTGGTAACCCGTTGTAAACCTGATTAACAAGAAAATTGAGTTTAAATAAATTATAGTTAGTTGCGGAGGGAAAATGTTTTCGCGTTTTAAATTATTTATTTGGGTTAATTTAACTTGTCTTTTACCGTAAAGGGACTTTAAAGGGTTTAAGTTACTCTAAGACCGAGAAGTACTAAAGATATACATTAATCTTTAGTCCAAAGTATAACTGCGGTTGTTTTAATTTTGAATTAATAATGTATTATAAAACTGGAGTGTTTTTGATCTTAGCAGCTAATATTGTAGCAAAGGTAACTTCACAAAGGTAATTATTTTGATAATATACTAAACCCATATATATATATATATATATATATATATATATATATATATATATATATATATATATATATATATATATATATATATATATATATATATAAATTTAAAAAAAAGGGACAAAAAATAAGATTTTGGGAAATAAAATTTATAAACCCGCCCCCCCAAAAATTATAATAAAAAAAAGGGGTTTTTAAGTTTTCCCCAATTTTTTTTTAACCCCCGGGGCCGGTAAAAATTGGGGGTCCGAGGGTTTGGTAGTTTTTCTCCACCTTTTATATTAGGGGGGGGCCGCCACCCCATTTTTTTTAGATTTTTAACTTTTTTAGTTTTACCTGTTTTTTAAAAAAAAGTTACTATAAATTCATCCGCCTTTTTTTGTTTTCCTAAAAAAAAACGCAACCCCCAATTTTTTTTTTAAAAAAAATTTTTGGAAAATTTTCGAAAAATTTTTTCAAAGGGGCACAAACCCGAAAAAGCCTCCAACCCCCCCAAAATCATTTAAAATCCCCAAAAAACCCCCGTGACTTTTGAGGGTGATTTTGGGGAGGTTGGAGGTTTTTTTGGTTTTGGCCCGAAAGACCTTTTTTCACCGGGGGTTTTAAAACTATATAAAAGTGTGAATGGAAAAAAAATTTTTTTTTAAAAAAAAATTGTGGATCCTTTAAAGTGCGTTTATCTCGAAAATGGCTGCTTCTAGAGACTTAAACAAACTTTCATTTTTGATGCGGATAATTTATAGTAACTTTTTTTTAATAAGGGTCAATATTCTAAGCTTAAAAAAGTTAAGACATCTAAAACAAGTGAGGGGCCGTAGCTGGCGCCCTCTAGTAGCAAATCCAAAGCGGGGCAAATTTAAATTTCTCCCCAGAAAACCCCCAGATTCCAAATTTTGTATCGCAGGTCATTTGGTTAAGGAAATTAAGAAAAAAAAAAAGCAAAATTAAAAGTTTAAACCCTGTATCTTTTTTTATCAACTTTTATAAGGGGTTTTAAGTAAATTGCATTATTTCGACCAAGGAATCTGCTGTTGCTCTGTGCCCCATTACTTTTTTGGGCACCCTGTTTTTTTTTTATATATATATATATATATATATATATATATATATATATATATATATATATATATATATATATATATATATATATATATATATATATATATATATATATATATATATATATATATATATATATATATATATATATATATATATATATATATATATATATATATACAGGTCGGAACGAAACCACCGACCATAGGAAAATGTATTCAAGCCCTTTCCAATTTGCTATGTTTCTCCTACAATTCCCCTCGAACGAGCGCGCCGAACTTTTTCCCACTTTCCGCCGATCAAGGGTGGCATTTTTGAACATCTAATTAAATAGACTGTTTTTGGGAATAAATATTATTTTTCATTTTTATAGAATTTTATTAATTTTATTTGTAGAATCTTTGTTTAATTTATTTATGACCGAATACCGTTTTATTTCGCTCAGTCGGGGAAAAAAAAAAATTATGAAAACAAATAATTCCAACAGAATATGGCATATCGTAATTTTGCC
>JAHBCN010022341.1:0-13481 GCA_019359885.1 Listronotus oregonensis
TGGAGCCAGTATTTAATGCTAAAAGCATCAATGATTTAAAGAGGCGAAAAGTCATCATTTCCATTTCTAAACCAAAAAAATCAAAGGTTTTGAATTTGGATCCAGTTAAAGAATTTCTAGAAGATTATATATTTCTGGCACACAAGGTAAATAAGTACCCAATGTTTTTTAATATTTTTTTCTTGGTGTCCCAGCTGCACTGTAGTCTATAAACTAATTTTACTTGTTTTGTTACAGGGGCTTGTCGGGGCAAGGAGCTATGTGAATTGGATTTCGATGACGTTGAGTGTTGTCTTTCCAATAGTGCGTTTACAAAAAAGTTGCGTCGCCAGTAATGTCTTTTATGAACCGATCGGTTTTCCATGCCAGATAAGGATTAAACTGCCATCAAATTCTAATTAGTGAAAGTTTGTAACTCTTCTAAACAAAGCGGCAAATCGTTTAAGAAAGTATACGGCTGTTTTTGACTAAAACACCAGTGATTTGGCGAAAATGACGCCGCGCGTTTGAACCGCATGTTTCTGTTTAATAAAAAACACATCCATAATGAAATTTAATGAATGTATTGTTTTGTCCTTATTTAAACTACAATGTCCCTCTAAAGGTCAACTTCAATCAGAAGCATTTGATAAACTTCTAGGCTTGCCCTTGCTCTGGTGTAACTTTTAGTTACTGGTTTTTCGGTCATCCCGGTAAAACTAAAAGAGGTCTATAACGGCAACTAGGAGTCGACTACGAGCTGCAACAGGTTCATTTCAGCTTTCATCCGCTCTTAAAAGATATTTTATATAAACGAGTTTACAAAAATTTAAAAGTAGACCAGCAGGGGTCTACCCAAAACCAAAAAATATGGCAAGGGATTAACAGGACAAAAAAAAAGGATTTCTACCTTATCCAGTCTAGAAATTAAAAATGAATGGGGTACAAAAGCTTTCTGTAACACATTTTTTATTACTTTTTTTTTATACCTAAAAATAATTTCTTTCAAATAAGCTTTTACTTTTATTATTAAACCATAATATGTAGAAGAAAACATGTTTTATAGTTATTTTTCCAATATTTTTCTGTTAAACTAAAGTGCTGTTATATATATTTTTTCGTATCAGAAAAATTGCTCTTGCCTGTGTACCGAACGCAAATTTACCTCGCTCTTCTGAAAATTGAATCGAAAAATCAATTTGAACAAACTGCATTGGCTGGGACCGTCCGGACCAATCTCAGAAGTGCACGCGGGTTATGAAACACTTCATTGATGAAATTGTTGGGAAAGCGGGATAATTTTAGATAACTTTCCCATTTGCTTAAATGACTGGAGCAGTTTTTGTTACGTGGTGATTTAGAAACCGTATGTTGATTAGATTGGGCAATATTGGGAATACACTAAATTTAATTTGTAAAAATTTGTAAAAATATAAAAAATGCACTGTATTTATTTTTATGAAAATAATAATAGTCAAAATTTATTAGTAATTATTTTAAGTATACGTATTACTTTTAATATGTACCTGGTGTCAAAATAAGAAAGGACGCCGGCTGTATCTCGAAAACAATTTATCGCACAGCGTTGGGAAAAATATTTTTAGTAAAAGTGATCAAGAGAAACAGCTGGAAATTATTTCCTAGTTTCTAAAACTACCGCCAGATGGCGCAAGCGCAATGGTTAATTAAAAAAAAATTCAGAATAAGCAGGTATTGGGTATAATTTTGATAACATCAGCAAAAACTCTAACCAATTCTAAATCAATTTGATATAGGACTTTTTGACGTATTTTCGATAATAAGGGTGGGAAAAGATGATAAATGATGCAATTTTTAAATAGCGCTACCTCCTACATTTTTTATCAAAAGTGGTTCAAGTGGATACTCGTTTAAAAGAAAATTTAAATCTTTTTTAAATGTCCTTCTTTTCGGTGTCAGCTATAGTTTGTACCCAACTAACATTTTTTATTTTATAATGGTAACGGTTACGTTTCGATTACCTATTTTATAAAACCTAAGAACCTATCAATGGTTCGCGAAACGTTTTCGTTACTCTTATAAAACCCTTATAATACTTAAATAAAGAATCTTATAAAGGTAAGGGTGACTAAATTTTAGTACCATATAAAACCCTTACTCTCGATGTATTTGTAACCAAGAGGGTTGTAGTTTACCTTTATCGAACCATAAAATTTATTCTTTCATTAGAACCGACAAGTGAATACATTATTGCTTTATCCTTCTACATTGTTTGTTTACAATATGTTCTATTTCAAGTCCTTGTCATTATTATTCTGCTTCTACTTTAAAGTTGGCAACAATGGATTTTCACTTTTATATTATTAAAATAGCGTATTAAATAATTATTATAACGACTTAAATACTCTGAGAATTTTCTATAAGGACCTAATTTTACTTTGACACGAAAGATTTATTGAGTAACTTTACATTTTACCATTCCTAAAACTAAAGCACCCCCCTGGCTCTCTAAAAATTTATTTTTATAAAAACCTCAATATTAAAATTATGTCTTATGATTTGTTTTTTGCAATTAAACTGCCCAACATTTCTTAACTCCATGTTTTTGAAGAAATACGTCTTTTAGCTTCAGTAGTATGATGGCTTAAAATAAAATATTCTTTTTTTTGTGTAAATATTTATGTCAATTCGAACACAAACATAAAAATGGCCGCCATATAAAAGGACGCCATGTTCACCATTTCGCTTTTTAAACACCTATAGTTTTATATGAGCCTTTAAGTAATAATAAACACCTTAAAAACTTTTATAAAACTTACCTAAGTGTCTTATGGGAATATTATGCTTGCAATAAAACCTTAGGTGCTTTTGTGATACTTATAGTTTTAAAAGTTATAAAAAAGGTATTTATAAAAACCTTCGTTAGCGGTATAAAACCAGAAGTAACCGGAAAAAATGTCAATTGCATGACCATAACCGCAGTTTTAAATGTTGTTTTTGTTTTATATTTGCTTGGCCAATATTAATTTATTATTGAAAAAAGGGACTTTGATGAGCATTGGCTTACATTTGAGGAAACAGCCCATTGCCTAAAATCGGCTTGTAACATATTTTTTTCATTGGCAATTCGTAATTATCCCTAGTTGTTTCCTCATTAAAATATTGGTCATCGAACTCACTTAGAATTTTTCCTGATTATATATATATATATATATATATATATATATATATATATATATATATATATATATATATATATATATATATATATATATATATATATAATATATATATATATATATATATATATATATATATATATATATATATATATATATATATATATATATATATATATATATATATATATAATATATATATATATATATATATAATATATATACTATATAATATGTTATTAAGAATAAAGAACTATATATAATAAACATTAAAATGTATTTATATACTAATTCAATCATGTTTTCCAAAATGGCTAATTTAATTTTTAATTCAAGACCATAAAAGGTAAGTGGAGGCTTTTTAACACATAAAGACAAGATACAGACTTACGCTACTGAGGTCTGTCAGGGCGACATTTAAAATATAAGACATACATGGTTTAACCGCTGAACCAAAAAATTGGGATAGGACTTATAATTTTAAATTAAATTTCTTTAATAAGTTAAAGTACGTTGTTCTTATCTTTGTAGAGAAAAGGTGAATACATTAAAGTACATCCATTTACATTCAGTAATTAAAGTTCTAAACATGTTATCAATGTTAAAGCTGAATTTTTTACATTCAAAAAATATATGGTCCAGATCACATTTAACTTTTGCAGCCAATGAACTGCTCTTTATTTTCGTCTAAACACGAATTGCGCAATTGTCATATTTCGGGAGATATCGGTCAAGATAATTGAAAAAATGGATTTCCGGGCTCTTAAGGGCCATTTTCATACCCTTGTGGATATGTCCCTAACTATGATATTTTATAGGTCAATGTACACATTGATACCCGCAAATTAAAAAAAAGTAACTGCCCGACCTGATCTTCAGGACCATACCTTCGTTAACTTGACTAACAATTACAGAGATATTTTATACAAGTGTCGAAAATGGGCCGGCTTGTACTTGCTTTTTATTTAATGAAATAAGCATTAGTAGGCAACAAAATGCATATTGCCAAAAAAGATCATACTACAAAATCAGCATAATATTTTTTCATAAAAGCACCCAGCGAATAAACTAAACTGGCAAATAACCCAAGCTGGAAGAAAAACCGTGTTAAAGCAAATCCTTTTTACGATGCGAATTAGCTGTCAATCCAACAATTTTTCCTGCAGCATTCTCGCCTTCCACATTTGAATATTTCAGTCGCAATTCAGCTCGATGCCACCCCTAAAAAGACAAAAAATTCCGACCATCCGGCAGACGGACGGTAATTGAAATCCATTCCCCCAAATTAAAATATCTCGCCTCTCTGGGAAATCGCAACAATGCCAATCTTGCCGAGTGACGGCCCTGTTTAAAACTAAATCTCCTACATTGCTGCCTGCAGCTCACTGAATGCAGTTAAGCGTATGCAGTTTTTCGTTTTAGGCGAATCGAGGCGATAGCGACGCAGTTAGTTTTCTTTTGCATGGGCAGCATTGTTATTAGTGCTGTAATGGTGCATTTCCTTCGTCGCAATTTTTTAGGTTTAATATGTAGCATTAGGGTTTTAAAATATTTTGTTATTTTTTTCTAAAATGCTTTTAAAGATTTTGTTATCAGAAGATAGTTTACGTAAACAACTCCTCAGGATACAGAAAAGCAGCGAAGTGCGTATAGGCATTATCTCTTGTACGACACAACCGTAGAAAAATATTGGCGAAGAGCCACCAATCCTGAAAGCTCCGTGATTAAGCTTACTAAAATGTTTAATAAAAATTAAAAGTTAACACTTAGAGGAATAAGATTTGCTTGGACGGCGTGGATTTAATTGGCCGAAAATATTTTAAATAAATTATATATTATTAAATTTGTATAGTTTTCTTTCGTCATCACGGATTTTTATCAATCTCATTTGGTGCAAAATATCATATTGATTAAGAGAAAATGCCCAATGATTTTTAGCGGTCGCTCATTCCTATTTAAATGGTGTGATAGGAGGTAAAATTTACCCATTATCACGAAAACCTTTTTTTCATTTTATGCGTTTTAATGTAAGATTCATAAATATCTCGGTATGCGTGCTTAAAATCTTGCAGAAGTATCCCGCATACCAGATTTTATTATGTGGTTGAAGATTATACTGTCATGAATTTTACTTCGTTGAAGACATTTCTTTGAAATCATGTCTTTCTTTTACCTCTGCTTTCTTCCTTACATTTCAAGTTATACACAAATTAATATGAAAAAAGGAACAGAAAAATTGTAATTTAAGTTGATCATATAATAAATTATTATCACAATTAATTATAATCTTTTTTTTTTACGACTTTTCGCTTTCTAACGGTTTCTCCCATAAGTAAGTGAGAGAATTTTTGGTTCAGGTTGAAACCTTGCATGAGATTTTCTTTTTCTATCTCCTACAAATTAAAAATTTACCTTCCTCAAATGTACGTCACACACAATACAGTAAGGTAAGGTTGTCCTAGAGCAGGGCTGCATAGTGCCAACTCTCCTACTCCGGTTTCTTTTAGGGCCATAGGATTGCTCTAAGAGTAGGTGAGAACAACATCGAGTTTATGTTAACTTTCCATAGGTCTTTTTCTCTTACTTCGAAAAGGTCACAGCTTCCCTAACCTTGTCCTACAGCGTTTTGGGGTTCGGATAATTTCGACATTTCAGTCTGCTGTTTTCCGAGCTGTCAAAATATCGTTATTTTTTATAGCTTAATACGCATCAGCATTATAAACATTTTTATTAATTTAACAAAATTTGCTATTTAATATTAAAAAATTACATTTTTTGGGATTTATATTTATTTAAAATTATCTAAACCGTTTGATACCTGATACTACAAAAGCTTTTTGTATTTATTACGATCCAACGGAATGTGGATGGCAATTGAAAGAATCCAGTAGACTCGAACCATTGTGGTACATTGGCCCATCGGCACCATTAAAAGTTGAAGAAATATTAAGTGGCCAATAGAATGAGGAAGAAAGCGAAGAATCAGAAGAAGAGAGAAATAATACATATAATGATGTAGATGATTATTGATAAATAAACTTGAATTAAATGATTATTGATCATAAACTTTGTTTCTTTCTTCATTTATGATATGATCCACTAACATTAAAAATTTTCTGTTTTTCTTTTTTTTCATATTCATTTGTATATAGCTTAAAATGTAAGGAAGAAAGTAGAGGTAAAGAAGACCGACTAAGATCTTCAACAGTAATCCATAAACTTTTTAACCACATAATAAAATTGGTATGTGCGATACTTCCGGCAGTTTGTAAGCACGCATATCAAGATATTTATAAATCTAACATTAAAACGCATATAATGAAAAAAAAGGTTTCCGTGATAATGGATAAATTTTACCCCCTATCACACCATTCAAATAGGTATGCGCGACCTTTCCGGCTAAATATCATTGGTCGGTCGGATTTCTTCTTAATCAATATGATATGTCGCACAAAATTATCTATAAGATTGATCAAAATTCGTGATGACGGAAAAAAAATTATGGAAATAATAATATATAATTTATTTAAAATATTTTCGGCCAATTAAATCCAGACCGACCAAGCAAATCCTATTCGTGTAAGTAATAACTTTTAATTTTTATTAAAAAATTTATTAAGGCTAATCATGGAGCTTTTAGGATTGGTGGCTCCTGGGCTATATACATTGAATCACGTGATACAATGTTGAAACGTCTGAATGTAGTAGCATTTGTCGCAAGATTTCCATTTCTTGTTGTGACTATAGTTAATTACTTTTTGAACCAATGCAATACATTTTTTGTTTCGGTGTTTGTTTAAACAGACTATAATTTAAATTTTCTATTTCTCATAAATTAAACTATTATGTCATTAAAAATCTTATCATTAAAACATATCGAAAAAAATAACACGCTTTCAGGAACAAACCAAATACCTATTGAAAAAATGTTAATTTTATGTTGTATCTCTTTGGTCTAGTTTAAATAATTTTTATCCGACTTTAATAAAAAAGAAGATATGTATGTTATATTATAAAAATTGCAAAAAAATTACATGCCTGTAAAAATCTATTAGGGATCCAAAAAAATATACAAAAATTTTTTAGGTGTATGTATGTATGTATGTTTGTAAGTATAAATATTTGTTTTTATACATTTTAGGATTTCGGTAAATTAAGTATCTTTAGAACATTCCAATAGATCTTTCAGATCACTAACCTGCTCTACTGTGCTTAGTCTCTGTGCGTCCGATCTCTTTCCGTCAGTCTCATTTCCCAAGGCTTTAAATGCTCCTTCGAAGTTTTCCATGAGTGGTTGGGAGGTTGGCATGGTGGAGCTAAGATGCCCAGCTTGTACAGGTGGGCCACTTGCCCTGGCCATTTTTCAAGGATTGCTTGCTGGCTGTGGCGCTGGTACATATTGGATTTTCTTTCTTTAATCTTGTTTATTTTAAATTGATAGACAGGGCGGTCTGTACTGTTTGCCTCGTGGTTCCCATTACAGTTAATGCATTGTGTCGCATCTGGCGTGGGGCAGTTTTGTATGTTGTGGCTTAAACTGCATTGCATGCAGTGCACTTTTCTAAAGCAATACGTAGGGGCAGGGGCATGTCCCCATTGCTGGCACTTTTTGCACTTTATTATTCTTTTCTTGTTTTCTCTTCTTTTAAAACGCACTGCTTTGTTTTTTATATAACTTGTTGTAGTTTTTTAAGTGTCACTTCAGGTCTCGAAATTATTATATGTAAAGGTCTGTACTTCGTTTCTATAGGGTAGATTTTCTTTACTTCGATGTTATGTTGGTTTTTTAGATCTTTTTAATATCTTCTACTTCTGGTTTGTGGTCAAGACCCTTGATCATAAATGCATGCATACGTTCGTCTGTTGTAGCATAGGTGTGCCAGTTATTGTCTTCTGCAGTCTGGAGTTTCTGTTTAAGTAGTGTGTATTCCTCGATATCGTTATCGTGGATTATTATTGAATACTTTGCATATTTTAGGTAAAAGCCCGTTTTTAATACAGCTCTCATCTTTTCGTGGAAAAGTTTAACATTTTCGTGATTTTTTAGTTGTCACTCCATGATTATTGGTGGTGGCTTGTTCGTTCGTGTTTTTATTGGATTCTTCTGCATAGTGGGTCTGTTTTGTGGTTGTATTCTCTGTTGATTTCTTGTCTTATTGTTACTGCTTGTAGTTGGTTCTTTGTCGTCTATATGGCTTGCAAGGGGTTGGTATCTGTTTTGTGTCGGTACATATTTTCTGTTATGCAGTAGTGTGCTGAAGCTGTATTCTTTCGCTGTTTGGTCCGTATGCATTTGTTCTTGTTGGTCATTTTCAGGTTGTGTTATTGGGGTAGTTTGGTCGTGCGTTCCAGGCAATTTTTTTGAGTTTTCTGTGGTTTTTAATTGTCTGTCTTGGTCTTCTGAGTCTTCAAGATCTTTGTTATCAGATGATTCAAGTTGTAGAGGCTTGGTAGAGGTGATCCCAAAAGCACCCTGATGCGCTATTTTTCTTCCTGGCGTGGTAGGTGTATCTGCCATGTTTACGGCTTTTGTCTGTATTGTTGTTTGTGTCGGATGATTTTTTCTTATATGCCTTGCGATCGTATTGGCTCTAGGGATATTTTGGTTGGCTTCGGGACATAAGAGGTTTTTACATTGTTCGCAAGTTTTGTAATTTTTAATTAGTAACTCAAAAAGTTTGGCTGCTTCAACCGGTGCCAGTTCTGGGGATGTTTTTAGTACATTAAGCGTATAATCTTTTGTGCGACTACTTTACCGTATATTTTAACATTTGGTTTGTGTGCTTCTACTACATGTTTACATATATTCGCTTTCGTTGCTTTTTACGAGTTCTTGGCATGTGGTACAAAATTAAAATATTTTTTCTACAAAGTCTTTAGTTGTTTTTTTTTGTATCTAATAAGTAGACCTTTGAATGCTTCGAGAATTTCTTGGGGTGGGTTTCACTCTTTCCGTGTCTTGACATCTGGTGTAGTTGTAATTTGGGTTTTTAGTCTTCTTTATCTGGAGAGGTGGTTTTTGGGGATAGTTTTTTCCACCCCTAACAATTTTCACTTGAGGGATGCTCAGTAGCATTCCTTTTATTGATTTTCCGAAAAAAACCCAATTTTTCGGGTAAAAAAGTAATAGTTATTATTATTACTGATGGTACGTCGATCGCACTTTATAAAAACGTAACTTTTTATGTATTTCTGGGTAAACGTGATACCCGTTTAGCCATCAAGGCATCGGACTTAAGTAAGCAAAGAAATCCTATTAATTTGCAGGCTATATATGAATCAACAAACCCTTTAACTAATAAGTTTGTTGTTCTATTCAATGTTTAGCAATCAAATTAACGTTTGGCAAATTAATTTAGGGTTTTTGTATACTCAAATAACCTAATAATAAAATTAGAGGCATACTAAAATACTTTGAAATTTTTATTAAAAAAATCGCGTATGGCATATAATTAACCATGATAAAAGTGTCTGGCAATAAAAAAAATGTTCGCTAAACCTATTTAAAGACAAGAATTAAAATTAGCCTTCTTAAAATGTTTTCAAAATCTTGGATTATTACCTGTACAGGTAGGATGCGCACTAATAAACGCAACCGCTCCCGCTACCGCCAGCCAGATAGCCCAGGGTCTACCCGAAAGAGGAAGAAGGACAACATATCAAAAAATCAGCTGACCTAGAATTCTTGTTTTTCCGACGTTGCTAGCTCCCGGACCAAAAATTGTAGGTTCCTAATTTGTTTTAAACCTACTTTTAATTTTGTTTTTGATGGTTAATTTGGGTAAATAAAAAAATATTACTTTATAATTTTGATTTTTTTTTAGTTGGTTTAATTTTTAAAATTATATTGGTAATTAAGTATTTATTTAAATTTTATAGGAAATACACAAAAGGGCTATTTTACATTTTTTATTATTATAATATTATGAAAAAAGATTCCTTTAGTCCTTAATGGATGATCATGTCCCATTTAAATTAAATTAATAGCCTTTGTCAAAAGCAAGTTGTTTAAAAATATAACAAAATAAAAATGTCTGGCGTAAAAGATATTTTCAATGAAAACCCAATTTTGATAAATTCATAGCCTGGAATCATCTACGAAAAAGCTTTAATATTATTCCACATAAATGTTTTTTAGAAAAGCTTTTATTTTGTAAAGCTTAAACTAGCAAAAAAATAAGATAAAACGGACCTTTTAGGAATTTGTTTACCAAATTTTTCAAATGTTTTTTCAAGTTGCGAAAACAAAATCATTTAGAATGATAGAAGAAAAAGGTTATATTTTTAGGACATATTTTTTGTCATTTAGTCGAATCATTCGGAATAATAAACGAGGTCTTGTAAAGAACGACAAAGTAAAACATTTTTCCTTAAATTTAACATGACAGAAACAGATTTTTTGTTAACATAGAAGAGGCATCGGGATCACACAATTAATTTAGAACGAGAGTAAAATTTCAATAAAGAAGTATCAGGTAAACATATTTACAATGTATAGGGTATTTCTTAGTGAGATGTCCATGACGTATTCATGGAACCGAATGAAAAAAAGTTATTCTTATATATTTTGACCTCCTAAATAGGAATATGTTATTTAAAATGCTTGATTGTCAAATTTTGTGCTACAAAAAAAAAATAAAACATTAAATTTTGATTCGATAGTGCAGATATTTAATTTTTTTACAATTTTAAGACGAAAATACTTCAAAAATTTTACAGAAATTGATAGCTTTAGAGGTATAAGCGATTAAAGTTTTTATACGAAACTCCCAAAAATATAAACAATAGCTCATTTGATTCGAATTATTGTCTAAAAAAATGTATTTAAAGGTTTTTTCTACTAGCGTGTTTTAGTTTGGAAAGTGTCACTTTTTTGCACTAGTGCGAAAAATAATCACTTTTCCGCACTAGTGCGGAAAAATAAACCCTTGCACTTAAACAGGTACTTAAAATGTTTTTAATTCTGAAGTTTGACTTAGTATAATTCTATTATTGGCATAGTATTCTTTTATTTATACCAATTAGGTGTAAAATCTAAGAAATATTCACTAAAAATTAATATTGTTTTAAAAACATTGTTTTAAACATCCTGGTATGTATTAAACTTGCTTGTCAGATTTTTAGTTTTGACCGGTGCCGGTGTCCATATTATAAAAGATCAAAGTCATTAAAAGTCATCGAAAATTAAAAGTGTCTTTAGTACATTCTGATCAGTATCGTCGATTTTGAATAAAAAACGTTTCCCATGGAGTATTCTGACGAGGAATTAACCTGAATCCATTCTCAAAGCAGCCGAAGTAGCAAATTTAGATTTGTTGCCATCCAAGTCGAGGCACAGGTACGAGAAAGAATATACAGCATTTACAAGCTGGTGTGGCGAAAAAAAAATCTAAAGTATGAAAGAAGAAGTTTTTATGGCATATTTCGCGGACCTTGCTAAAACATGTAAACCCAATACCCTATGGTCAAGGTATTCCATGTTAAAAGTGTCATTAAGATCGAAAAGAACATGGATTTAAGCAAAAATTTTAAAGTTACAACATTTTTGAAGAAGCAAAATGTGGGATTTAGACCCAAGAAGGCCAAAATTTTCTCGAAAGGTAAAATAGCAAAATTCATTAATGATGTTTCAAATGATGTCTATCTAGCGATGAAGGTAGCTACAATTTTTGGACTAGCTGATGCATGTCGTCGAGAAAAATTGGTGAAAATTAGCATTGATGATATTGACGATAAGGGGAATCTTTTAATTGTAAATATTCCAGACTCCAAAAACCATCCTAGCCGAAGTTTTGTCATTTCCGAGGAAATTGAAAATGGAAAATATCTAGCTTTGTATAGAAAGTATTCCAGTTTACGAAAGCCCGAAACACCATACAGAAGATTTTTTGTTAATTACAAAAAATTGGCTTGTACTGTCCAGTGCATAGGAATAAATACTTTTGGCAAGATGCCCCCTGAAATAGCTGCATATTCCAAAATTCATCTACCTTTGAACACAGCAAAACGCACTCAAGGCCCATTGTACCGTCTTCTAGCAAGCAACAATGTGTCTCTGTTACCTGTAACGACGACCGGTTCAATTGCACCTCAACGGCAATCTCCAACTCCGCAACTTACCCACAACAACTTGCTTCTGCGATTCATTTGCAAAATGCTACCAACTGTTCTTTTACGATTAATGTTGTTAAAAATAATAAGTAGTAATGGTAAAAATAAATATTATCTAATGGTTGTTTAGTTTGACTTTTTCCACACACTCGTAGAAAAATGGTTGTACCTAACACGTACGGAAAGTGTCTTTTCCACCCTTGATGGCTTACCCGAACTCCGCTTCGCGTCGTTCGTATAACTGCCGTCGCGTGCGGAAAAGTATCACTTTCCGCACTTGTTAGGTAAATATCTATTGTCATGTTGTTAAACAGAAAAAATATCATTTCGACATCGCCACCATACCAAAATTATTATTGATAATTTTCTACAAAAAAAAGGTTTAAAATTTTCTATAAAAATATGATTGCATAAAGATGATAAAGGTAAACACATGACCATACCAGTTGATTGTAATAAAAAGTGGTATTTTAAAATTAGGATTTTGGACAAAAAGTCAGTAATTTAAAAAATATGGTAATGTTTAGTTTGATAAATTCACCAAATTGACATGGAGTTTTAATTTATTTCTTAATAAAATTATTTATGGTCTTGCCTTTTTTATAATAAATTCAATTACCTTGTATGTCTGTCGTTTGGGCTTTTCTTTTTGTTATTTTCTTCTTTTTGCTGTTTATTATGTTTTTTTCACCAAAATAACAAACAATTCGAACATAAACGACAAAAATTTAATTTCGTCGCAACTTTAATTCCTTAGCTACAAAGCTTTTGTTAAATGATTCGAATAATTCCAAAACTCGTACACCAACAATTAATTCGGTCACGGGGCACTGTCTAATGGCGGCACTCCATTAACATTTTTTCATGTCATTTATTCTTTGTGGCCGCTCGATTGAAACACATTAAATTAACATTTGCCCCACTTGAATTTACATGTTTTAACTTAGGGTGGTCGAACAAACGAGTTTTTGTACCCAAAAGGGCATTCTTTATTATTTCGAATATCACAGATACGAAAGTGAAGGGCTTGCGTTACATAAAAGAGAAAAAAATGGTTCTGTAATTATTATACTTTTTAAAATAACTTTATTTTAATTTTTTTTAAACAAAAACGGTTTTATCCTTGCGCAACTTTTTTTGGCTTTAAATATATATATATATATATATATATATATATATATATATATATATATATATATATATATATATATATATATATATATATATATATAT
>JAHBCN010022342.1:0-5000 GCA_019359885.1 Listronotus oregonensis
GGGACAGCTTTGGTGTCCCAACATTTTATTGACAATTTGTAAAAAACATTTTATCATCGACACATCCCATGGAGACGATTCCTTATCAATTCTACACCTCAATTTATCCCTTTATCAATTCATCACAAAAATTTTAAAAAGTGACAAAATATTTAAATTCATGTCATTTATTTATCTTATTTACTTTTTTTTAAAAAATTTTTAAAGGTAACTTTTTCTTTTGGATTAACTTTTCTTTGAGTTTATTTATTGATTTAGCACCATAAATATATACTAAATGACAAAAAACCCCGAAAACACAGTAAACATTGTTTTATTTTAGTAATATTTTGAATAATTTAATTATTTCGAAGACCATACTGATTGAATAATTAAAATTTTAATTCAATCTTATTAAAATTAAACAACAATTATTGATTTTACCTTTAAAAATGATGCGCCGCGTCTAGGCATGGATCTAATTGGGTGATTAATATCCTTTGGGGGTAAGTCTTGCCAGACCTCATAGCAAAATCCCCAAAGTTTGTAAACGTTGTTGTAAATTTCGTAGTCTCCACCAATAATGACCTATACGTTTCTATGGAAGAAAATGGGAGTTTGGGGGGCCGGGGAAATTTAAATTTTGAACGTGGTCAAAGAGTCTAATGTTACCCTTGCTATACGAGGCCGGGCATTACCCGGTTGAAAAGTTGGATTGAGGAGTGTCCAAGAGGTAGAGATGAGGTTCCACAACTTTTTGGGATTAACGTTGTGCAGTCATGTTACCTATGACGAAGGTAAAACTTCAAATCCGACGATAAACGATAACCGTATTCCAGTGGGCCTCCCATGTTGCTAAACTGATAAGGCTAAAAGTTTAATAATACATTGCTTTTGAAATTTTAAAACATATAAAAAAATTTTTAAACTAAATATTATTTACGGGGTTTTTCATGTCACTTATTGTTAGTAAATTGTCCCCAGTGACATCTAAAAATCTCCCACGGGATTGCAGGAAGCATCGTACAGCAAAATGCAAGTCAATTGTTAATAAAAAAGGAATATAATTGCATCTTAGAGATCACACGCATAATGCTAACGCATTTTTTCTAACAGATGTGATACTGTGTTTAATTAATTGACGAAGAGATAAAATGGGGTTTGATAAAAGGTTTTCTTAATAAGACATCATGTTTCCTTGAAGGTGTTAGACAATGTAATGGTTTCAATAACATTAGAATTTGGTTTTCCAGCTTTTTTTGTTAATTGTTACACAACGTTAAAGGATAATCTCCAACCGTTTTCAAGTGATAACGTTATCACTTTAAAACGGTTGGAGATACATCACTAACCGAAACGTTGTGTAACAATTAACAAATAAAGACAATGGAAGTCCAAGATTCTAGTGTTATTGAAGATATCATGTGATAAAATATCGTGCTTTGGATGGTCATAAATACGATTGCTTTATTAGCATGAAGAAGGGCTTATTAGATTTTAATGTCATTTTGTAGTAATAAGTAAAAATTTACTTAATAGTCATTGCTTCCAGAATGTTATTAAATTTTAGTTCCTTCTAAAATATTTGTTTTAGCCTTAAACTCTGAAATCTGTCATTTCCCAGAATGACTAGTCATTACCTATATTGCCAGCAAACAGCGTAAAACCTTATTTTAACAAAAACTAACCATTTAGTCATTTCCGTAATGTTTAGGCAAACAGTTAATGAAAAATGATTATTACGCTGTTTTCCTAAAACGGATTCAGGCATTACAGGAAATGTTTGCATATTTAGCAAACCCTGTAATAATAAGGAATTACCCGTTAGCCCAATACATGCACTGACTAGTTATTTCAGGAAAGACGCCGACATACTTTTTATGTATTTTAACTGAAAGAAATGGTTTTATTTTACCATTTTTTTAAATCAGTAAAGCTTTTATTCGCGGGGTATATGTTCCGTAACCAGCCGCAATCAGAAACCGTGACTATGGAATGGTAATTTATATGGGATTATAGAGGATACGTTTCTAGGTAACAAAATAAAAAGCAAGTATATAAAAAAACTGAATTTAATTGAGGTTTTTGACCATATTGATTAATTATTATCTTCAGGCTTAGGCAATGGTTTAAAGAATTTTGTAATTTTTCTTGCCTGGCAGTTTTTAAAAACTTCTTTAATTCAGACTGCTATTCAGCAGTGGCATTAGCAATTGGCCTATTAAGACTTCGTTCCATAGACGAATCAATTTGCATGAAGAAATTACAAAGCTCATTTGCCATTCTTAAACCTTTACTAAAATTTCAAATTAAATGTCACGTTTTCCGGGTTGTTGAAAGCCTTTCTTGATTGTAAATTTAACATTTCCCCCAAGTCGGTTTCAGTCAAATTTTATCTTGCGATTTAAGCACTTTGAATGTACTTGATTCTATCTGTACAAACCTATCTCGTCCTATTCCATTTGCAACTTGGCTATTAGTCCATTTGACGACGCGTTTCGGATATTTGGGGATACCTACATATTGGAACTTTTATCAATGTATGTACCGAGTACCAATTAGATCCGCAAATAAAAAATCTTTAGCCACGAATATAGGAATTCGCATTTTTTAATCCGCGAATAGTGAAAACGGGAATGAAGGAAACGCGAATTAGAAGCTTTGCCTGTATTGATATTTGAATATTATTAAATATAATCACAGTTTATTTACTTTATTGCCAGTTTTGTCATAAAAAAAGGACAAGATAGTAGAAATGTTTAATCAACTATCATGTTTTTAGAAAAGTATCGAATTTTTTCCTAAACATAATTTACATTTAATTGTTATCTTTCGAAGGATAAATCGTTTAAGAAAATATACGGCTTTTTTGACTAAAGAATTAAAAGAAAAGGTCGATTTTAACCGCAGTAGGAGAAAAAAATAACCATGTTAAGAGCACATTTAAAATGTCAAGTTTTAGAATGCAGTTATGAAAAAAACGTCGGTTTTACGTGCTATGTGTCCAAACTATTAGTCTCATGTAAGTTACTTGTTAAGTTCGTATTGTCTTCAGTTTACAAAGTTATTAACATGGCACTTACCATGAAAAAAAAAATAATAAAACAAATTATTAGAGTGTAATAATAAATTTAATTTTTAAAATAACTAGAGTCCGACCGAAACTGGTTTTTCGGCCGAAACCGAATATTTGGCAGTGGCTTCAGTTTCGGCCGAAATGAAACTCACGTTGTTAAGTATAAAATTCCTTAAAATACTGAAATTTGGTGTATTTTACCCATTATTTTAGGACATGAAATGGAAACACAGTATATTAATTTTGTTGTAATCATTTATTTTCATTTTATCTTTGCTACAGAGCTTTCCGAACGGCGCACTTGCCGCGAGAAACAAAGTTAGGCGAGCGTGCACGACAACTTCCGAAATCAGTTTCGGTTTCGGCAAAAGTTTCACCAATTTTGGCCGAAACTCGGCCGAAATCGAACTTTCGGTCGGACACTAATAGATACTCGCCTTTGCACACAAAAACAGGAGACTACGACTATGCTCCACTTAAATGTGTTGCCAACTTAAATTTATGGCACACACTGACTTTTTTACAAAATTTCCTGGGATTTTGTTACTGCGCCGAATCAAAAGGGTACATTACTGACAGTTCTTTTTATAGTGTGGAACGTACATTTTTTGATCAAATACCCTATTGCTATGTTATACCTTTAACCTTCCAATTTCATTGACTTTGCCCAAGTCAGTGATAATAATGTTAGGTAAACATCGATTCCAATTATTTATTTTAAATAGGTCTAGACAGATAATTGCAAGTATCAAAAGCAGGTTAAAATTTGTCTGGTGCTAATATTTTTTATTTATCTCTTTGCGCTGTTATTTGTGCTCAGTTTTCTAATCTTAATACAAATAAACATTTGTTTAAAGATTTTTAAACCGATATCAGATACAACAAGATAAATAAATTAGAACGCTTCTATTAAGGTTTTACGATAAGTGGGATATGACCCATAGTGACATTTTATTAAAATAAGTTTTTTTAGTTTTGTACTTTTTGCAAGGTTAACATACCCTAAACCCTAAGTAATAAATACACAGTACCAATGTTAAAACATAAAACATTTTAGAGCTAAAATAGAGAAAAACAAATCATTTAATATTGTGAAAGTAATACAATATATGTATATAAAAAACACAAAATTTCACAAACCAAAAATCATACGGAAGAAACTTTTTAATTATTTTAGCAAACAAAACTTCTTTCACGAAATGTAAAATAGGAAATAGTTTTTTTATATTGTAAAAGACAGTAACTGTGCAGCTCCAATATCAGTTAATGTTATATATATATATATATATATATATATATATATATATATATATATATATATATATATATATATATATATATAATACCTGGTTTCCTTAGCTTAATACTGAGGTTATTTCAGGAAACCTTAAAATTAACAAACTTACCACAAGTCACACATACTTAAATATGGAAAACGTGGTGGTCATTCTACTGGTACAATATTTCGTTTTTCAGTCCATTAAGTGAGATATTGGTCATGTAAATATTGCCCAACAGTAAAGGTATAATAATGTTTCTTTTAGATCTGGTGCGGAACCATGATTGCGCAAGCTCGACTTATTCTTTGCTGGTTAAAAAAATATGAAATAGATCCCGTAGAATCCAAATAAATACATAAGAAAATGATTTGAAACAAAACAAAAAAATACGACATAAAATAAACATTTTCTTAATGAAACACGTTATTTATTGTTTTGTTTTTAAAAGCATTCTACTTTTAATTCGTTAAAAAAGGGATTTTTAGTCATTTTCATTTATAAGGAAGTTGCGACCTGAAAAAAATAGAAACAGGTAATAATAAATACCTGTAATTCCAAAACAAAAAAGTCTATATTCTGTAAAAGTCTAGCATTTAGTGTTGATTAAAATAAAATTTTAAAAAGATTTTGAATCATTATATAATAATTATAAAGAAGTAAAAATG
>JAHBCN010022342.1:7500-13362 GCA_019359885.1 Listronotus oregonensis
GCACTGTGCAAAAGAAAATAACAGAAAGGCTTATAAAAATAAGCGGATCTGCATAATAACAGACAGCCAAGGGGCACTAGTAAGCCCCAAGGTATCGTCCAAGCTGACATGGGAATGCCAACAAGAATTCGAAGTCCTAGGAGAACGCAACAGGGTAACTCTTCTGTGGGTACCAGGACATTCGGGAATAGAAGAAAATGAAAAAGCGGATAAGATAGAGAGACAGGGATCACCCACACCATACTTTGGACCAGAATCTCGCCCTGGAGTGACCAAACCACAGCTCTGAGGGTAAAACCAGTAAATAAATCTGAAACAAAACATGAAAATACAGAGGGAGCATCAGCAGAATAAGGTATGGAAAAGGCTTCATAAGGGGCCCATCCAAAAGAACGCAGAAAAAAACTACTCAGACCAAGTAGAAAGACTTCGCATACGCAGGGCAGCTAACAGGGCACGATAACCTAAGAGGACACCTACACCAGATAGGTTCATACAATGGGGACCCGTTGCAGAATGTGCGACGAGGGGGAAGAAATAGCCTACCATATCCTGTGCGAATGTAAAGCTGCCAAATCACAAAAGATCGCAAATGAGCCCACAGGCAGCAGTCTCCATTCAAGTTTCGTGGGTCATAAGGAAGTAAAAAATAAGTTTAATAAGTTTTGAATCGCCCTGTATTTTCCAGAATTATCAGATTATCTTACAGTCCAGGTCAGCTTTTGCGTTCCATTACAAAACCGTATATTATTAATTTACTCCGACTTTATTTATGTGTAGTTCTCTTTATGTAGCGTGCGGGAGATTTATTAGATAAACAAAGTTTATTGAATAATTTGTTTGTACAGGGCCCTGATCCCGATTACTACACATTCCAAACAACAAAGAACTCGGCTATTTGTTTTTTAAATTTACTATTTTATGTTCGGTTTATGTCATGTAATATTTAGAAAACTATGTCTGGAATATTTAAGGATTTTAAAGAATGTGATTTACGAGAATAAAAATGTTTATTTATGAGTATAAATTGACTCGTTGTTTGCATATCATGTAGACTTACATATAAACTTAATAATTCTATTATTTCTACAGGGTCATTCAAAGAGGACTGAACAGCTTTTACGGAACGGGGAAATAAAATGAGTTATACCTTAAAAAACTATAGGCCATATTTGTGGCTTAAAAGTGAAATAGTCATATTGTGTAGTTTTTCCCGTAGACTCCTTCAGAAAAAAATGTTTTAAATTGAAACAAGGGTAATTATTTGAAATGGGGATCCACTTTATTATTGGCTGTAAAAAAGTCGAAAAATTAAGATATCGGACTTTTTTTTCATTCTGTTTCATTTCACGGCGCATTTATGATAAAAAATAACTTAACTATGTAAAATTGAATTATACTTTTTAGCCATTAAAAGTGGCGAAAATAATAAATTTTTAAGTATTTAAAAAAAACATTTTCTTGTTTCTTAAGGATATCCTTGTATTTTTTTCGAAAAGTAAATTAAAAAAAACGAACAACTTGAAATGAATGAAGATTTTATATATATATATATATATATATATATATATATATATATATATATATATATATATATATATATATATATATATATATATATATATATATATATATATATATATATATATATATATATATATGAATGGCAAAAAAGTCCGATATCTTAATTTTTCACTTTTTTACAGCCAATAAAAAAAGGGGATCCCCATTTCAAATAATTACCCTTGTTTCAATTTAAAACATTTTTTTCTGAAGGAGTCTACGGGAAAAACTACACAATATGACTATTTCACTTTTAAGCCACAAATATGGCCTATAGTTTTTTAAGGTATAACTCATTTTATTTCCCCGTTCCGTCAAAGCTGTTCAGTCCTCTTTGAATGACCCTGTAGAAATAATAAATTATTAAGTTTATGTAAGTCACCTGTAATCCATGCAAACAACGAGTCAATTTATACTCATAAATAAATATTTTTATTCTCGTAAATCACATTCTTTAAAATCCTTAAATATTCCAGACATAGTTTTCTAAATATTACATGACATAAACCGAACATAAAATAGTAAATTTAAAAAACAAATAGCCGAGTTCTTTGTTGTTTGGAATGTGTAGTAATCGGGATCAGGGCCCTGTACAAACAAATTATTCAATAAACTTTGTTTATCTAATAAATCTCCCGCACGCTACATAAAAGAGAACTACACATAAAAATAAAGTCGGAGTAAATTAATAATATACGGTTTTGTAATGGAACGCAAAAGCTGACCTGGACTGTGAGATAATCTGATAATTCTGGAAAATACAGGGCGATTCAAAACTTATTAAACTTATTTTTTTTACTTCTTTTATGACCCACGAAGGCTTGAATGGGGCTCTGCTGCCTGTGGGCTCATTTGCGATCTTTTGTGATTTAACGCTTTACTTTCGACAGGATATGGTAGGCTATTTCTTCCCCCTCGTCGCACATTCTGCAACTTGGGTCCCCATTGTATAAACCCTTTCTGGTGTAGGTGTCCTCTTAGGTTATCGTGCCCTGTTAGCTGCCCTACTGTTATGCGAAGTTTTTCCTACTTGGTCTGAGTAGTTTTTCTGCGTTCTTTTGGATGGGCCCCTTATGAAGCCTTTTCCATACCTTATTCTACTGATGTCCCTCTGTATTTTTGGTTTGATTTATTTACTGGTTTACCCTCGAGCTGTGGTTTGGTCACCCAAGGGGATTCTTAAAGTTGGTGGGGTGATCCCCGTTTCATTTTCCGCTTTTCATTTTTTCATTCCCAATTCCTGGACCCACAAAGGTTACCCTGGGTTCTTAGGCTTCGAATTCTTGTTGGCATTCCCATGTCAGCTTGACGATACCTTGGGGCTAGTCCCCTTTGGCTTCGTTATTATGGATCCGTTATTTTTATAATTTCGTTATTTGCACAGTGCAGTAAACCATACTATGTGTTCCTAAAATGGAGAATTGTGAGTTCCTCATATCATGTACTGTCTCCAACCGTCCGCGTCCTCAGAAGGTCCTTTTTTTTCCTTGAAATTTTTGTTAAATGAGTATTGAGAAATCCACCAACCTGACTTTGTATGCTTATGTCCCAAATAGACCATTGGTTTTTTTTGGTCAGAAGTACCATTCTTGCCTCTCCTTAAGGACATCCATTGCGTTGCTTTTTTTGTTGTCCTGTTATAGTGGAAGTTCTGTACATTGGCCCCTTATTGTGGCCTTAGAAAAATTAGCTTTCCCCTTTTTTTTTTGTCTGTGTCATCAATTTTAACGGTATTAAAGACCAAAAAATAAAATAAAAGCAAACCCAACACAATTAAACAAGATGGTCTCAATTTTTTATAATTTTTATAATTGGTGGTTTTCCTTACAAATGGAAACACTCGTTTGCCACCCCATTTTAAGGAGGACACAACTGTGACATCAAAACTAAGGCCTATAGTCCACAGTCTGCGATTCCCAAAGTGATGGAGGTATGATCATGCCCCCATTAAAGACTTTTAAAAATATTATTATTGAAGAAAGATGGTTTAAAAGATGTTCTACCGAGACCTTTTCGAACAAACCATTAGTCAGCCATGAATGATGGTTTTGAGGTACATGCAGTCTTCAGACTTTAGAAGGCATATGATTTATTGGAAAAGGTCTTTTAAATAAAATAAGATTTTAGGGGAAAAACCTTTTTCTTGTGGATATCCCATACCTTTAAGGAAGAACTTGCAAGTCAAATTCTTTTTTTTTCATCGAAGATTGACGTCGTCTCGGTGTGCCACATTGAAGTCATTTAGGCCCGAAGCTGTTTCAGCTGCTGGTGAACGAGATTGGATAATATTTTAGCTCCAAATATATTTTATTTTTAGACTTAAAACTTAAAGAGTTGTCAGGTCTGATAAGGATTATGAGGCACGCAGGGGACTTGGTTAGTTTGGCAAATGGTGTTTAAAAAAGTAACCTTTAGCTGAATTTTCTGTGTCGTACATCTTTAGTCGCAAATAATATGTAAATTTTAATAAATATTAGGAGCTGAACTGGGAGGGAAATGTGGTAAGAGATTTGGGAGGTTGGATATAAACTTTGATAGGATCACTATGAAACAATCATTAACAAAAGCAACTTTGTTATAACAAAGAATTTGAATGGTTTATTTGTGGGTTTAAATTTTTATTTATAGGTTATGTCGCTCTGCATTGGAGTATTGTTGTTATTTTCCCCTATTAGAATACATAAAAAACGTTTGAACTAGTCCAAGTAAAATTTTAAAAAATACTTAAGGTTCCGAAGGGCAGGAAGGTTTGTTGTTGCTTGGATGAGGAAGGGCATATCATGGAATGGGCTGAAAGACCGCAGACAATATTTTGAGTACTCTTCTTTTATAAAATATTACAAAAATCATAACATCACCTGACATATTGGGTGGTACTGATTTCTATATACCACCTAGAAGTTTAAGAATGTCAACACTGTTGTCTTTCAAGCATTATAATACCTTACTTGTTAAAATATGCCTCTAAACAGGATCGTTAAGTCTGTAAATAGTTTTCCCTTAATTCTTTGCTTGTCTGTTAATGCTTTCAGAAGTAAGCTGAAGGTCCGATTCTGGGAGGCTAATGATAGTGTTAGAAAATATTAGCTATATTTAATTTTAATTTTATGTTGTTTACTTTAGTGTAACTAAATGTAAAATGGTGTATCCGTTAAGTCAATAAATAAATAAATAAGTAACAATGCTGATTTAATAATTAATGTGAATAAGTAAATTTATAGAAGATTTAATTTGGTTCATGTAATACACGACATAAATATAAGATTTGAAACTCGCTGATGGTTTTATTATGATATGTGTGAAATTTGTATTAAGGGTATAAATTTTAAACAATTTTGAAAATAAAAAAAAAACAGACATATGCAATATCATTCCGATAAAATATAAAAAAAAAAAATGTGACACTTTCAAGATTTTAAAAGGTCTCTAATGTCAAAATTACATATACGGAAAAATAAAAGTAATTTAGTGAAAAGCAGGAAATGTCCCCCTTTTTATTCCGCGAATTATTTGATGCACGAACGAAGGGAGGTAATTAAAATCCAAGGGAGGAAATCACTTTATCTAGAGCAAGTATATTTTTTTTCCTTTTCATTCAAATTTAAAAATTATCTTTTAATTTTGCTTTCTATTATTAAATTGTAGTTTTAATTGTTTGGATAAACCCCTGTATTGAAAACTTGTCAAAGTATAAGGTAAGATTTGAAATCACGGCATTTCCAAGCAACTTGTTAACAACATAATGATTGACGTTTTTAAACAAATTTCAAACTTATTTTTTATTTGAAAAAGGACCAAATTTAAAAACTTATTTAAATAAAGGACTGCATTTCCAAGAATTTTAGAATTTCTGGTTAATATATTAAATTTTTCAAAAATAAAAAATAATAAAAATTACATTCATCAAAAATTAATTGGCATGATCGGGAACAAGATTTTCTAAATAGCATTATATTTGGATTGTCATCTTTTTTTACGAGCAATTTCGCAGTTCGAGGCGGAGCGCAGCGCAGGAAAAATAGATTTTACCGTATATATATACTATTTTTTCTCCAACTAATTCAAAATAAATACATTTAGTTATTCAAAAATCGTTTTTTTTTTTAATTCTAGGATTGGTTGCTAACAAGAGCACTTTTTGAGGTATGAAATTGATAGCTTTTGCACCTGATTTTTTTTTTTACAAATTTTTATTTAGAACTGTAAACAAAACTGTTATAAGTTAATGGAAAAAACTTTTTTTTTCTTTTTCGTGAAAAATGTCAGTTTTTTATATGTGGCACTGTTTTTTTTCGAGGG
>JAHBCN010022343.1:0-13374 GCA_019359885.1 Listronotus oregonensis
AAAAAAATTATTATTTCTTAAGATGATTACTATTATGAAAATAATAATTTTTGTTTTTAAATTATTAGCTAATTGTGACCAGATGAGATAATAACAATATTCACAATAAAGAAAAGATGCAACTCAATTCACTTCTGCAAATTTAGGTGAGGCTAGACTTTATCTTAACTCGACAGTATACCCTTACGAAAAATATAACATAAATTTTTCGAAAAAACTCTATGCCTATTATGCTTATGAAAATTTCCAGGCTAGTTTTAATGAACGCGAAACAAATGGTCGCTGCAATATTTTGTATAAAATTTAAGCAAAAAATAAGAATAACATACTGCCAGTTTTTTGTGTTTTTAATTTTTTATTTAAATGAAATGGAGTTTACAAACTTTAAAATATATAATAATCTTGACTTTCATATTGAGAGCGAAAAAAAGTACAAATGCTTTACAGATTTATTTCGCTAGATATCGAGAAAGAAGGCAACCAAGGCGTTAATGCTTTCAAAAGACCAGATTAAAACCGTATGGATCGTTAAAGAATAATAATAAAAAAATAAATAAATAATAAAATAATAAAAAATAATAATATATATTTAAAAAAATAAAAATAATAAAAAAAATGTTATACAAGGAGTGCAAAATTTAAGGTTCCTGATGTTCTTTTTCATAAGATTCGTGTTTTCCAGGAATAACTATTTTTATTGAAAATAAATTAAAGGTGTGTATTATCAATAATAAAGTAATTTTATTCTGTGATGAATAGTGGAATAATATACAGGGTGTCTCATTAAACAAATCCACTTTGCATGATATATTTTAAACTGTAACCGATTTTAAGAAAATAGTAAGCCTACATAAAATTCTACACAAGCTTGCTTTTTACTTATTTTTCTTCTTTTTTTATCTTTACTAACAACCGAGATACAAAGGTCAAATTTTGAAAAGCGCCCCATATCCCCGAGATGAATCAAACAAGCCGCGTTTTGTTTTCAACGTTGTAGTTGTTTCGAAAATCGAACTTGAGATTGTGCCATCATCTCTGCTGATCTACTAATTTCTTAAAATAGAGGCAAACAAAAAAATGCATGTTATAAATGTTAACATTGACAAAAAAGTGTATGTCATACATGTTGTCATTGACCAAAAGGTGTATGACATATAGGTAGACATTGACAAAAATGTATGTCATACATGTTATCGTGACGTATCGGTGTTGTTCTTACAGCGTTCGATCTCTACATGGTAATATTCACAAAAGAAATATAGGTATACATATTATTATTGATTAAAAAGTGGCAGTGTATGTCATTCATGTTGACATTGACGAAAAAGTGTATGTCATACATGCTATCATTAAAAAAAGTGTATGTTATACATGTTGATATTCACAAAAAAAATGTATGTATAAATGTTATTATTGATAAAAAATGTATGTCATACATGTTAACATTGACAAAAAGGAGTATGTCATAAATATATGTTCACATGTATACATGTTATTATTGACAAAAAGTGTATGTCATACATGTTATCAATAAAAAAGTGTATTTTATACATGTTATTAATAAAAAATAGTGTATGTTAAAAATGTTGACATTCACAAAAAAATGTGTGTATACGTACGTATGTTACATGCACATGTTAACACTGAAAAAAAAACGTGTATGTCATACATGTTAACACTGAAAAAAACGTGTATGTCATATATGTTGTGTGACACGTTCTACACCTCTAAGATTCTATTTTCGAAGCCGGAGAGACACTGCTTTCTGTGAGACCAGCGAATTTATGACACCACCGTGGAGACTTTTAATCAGCGCGTTGAGAACTATCAGTGTGCAAAGTTTGAAAAGAATTGACCGAAACCCATTTTCCATAAGAAAATAGGCAGGTTCGACATTTTTTTCATTTAATTGAAATCGAGAGATTTTGTTATTAGAAAACGATCAAAAAAAATTTGAGCGAAAAATATTAATATTTACGTTCGCTGTAATCATTTTAAAATCAAGGATCGGCGCGAGGCTAGAAAACGTACCTGCGAGCGAGGCTAGACCGCCTGACGTCAGTAGCCAGACACTCCTCGCCAGGCAGAGTATGCGGATTACGGAGTACGAAGACTACGAATTCACGTAAACTTGGACCGACGCCGACGTCTGTTTATTTTATTTATTTGTGCTTACACAATGCTGCAAGGTTATCAAAAAGCTGATTCCCGAAATTTACCCCATGTGAATGTGGAAATGGTGTACGAGTTTTTGGCTAATAACGCAAATTTAAATGAACCTCAGAGCAGCGGCGTTAAAGTAGTCCGGTAAGTAGTTATATTAAGTTATTATACTTCTGCATTTTTTTGTTTTGCACCAATGGAATGGGTAGTGTTTTTTCGTATTTATTTGATTCTGCTTTGTTTTAATCTATTAGAAGTTAATAATATTAGAACATAATAATGCCTGCTCGTGATAATTTTGAAGTTTATTTATCTGTGTTTTTTTTCTTCCTAGGTAAAATTATACGGAATTTATTTATTATTTATTTATTATACATACCTTTTTACCTAGGTAACGCCTGTCAATAACTTCTAAATTGGGTCGTTTTGCATACGTAATGAGGTTTTATTACACCTTTCTGAAATAAAGTATCTATTTAAACAGAATCTTATTTTTTGGGGGTTCACTTGGGGAATATTTACTTAAATTTAGGGGTTGAGGGGTACTCACATTATAGACTTTTGTAGCTAGTAAAAAAAAACAATGTTTAGGGCGGCCATTGGGGGGATGGGCAATATGAAGCCAGGCTCAAACGTCCACTATATTGCGCTTAGAATGACTACCTATAATAACAATTATTTGTTTTAGATCTGGAAGAGAAGATTACGGAGACTCTGCAATTGGTTATGTGCAAGTGACTGTGGGACTTTCAGGATTTGCCCGCTCACTCTCCAGTCGCAAACGTTTTTTTGGCGGGTTTAAAATCTGCTTAGCGAGCGCAGGAAATTTTATTGGCGATACAACAGCATCCGTTACTTTCCGTTTTTCCGATATTTGAACTGACTTGCTTCTAAAATGTACCAGTTTAGTTTGACATGCCTTGTCACTTAACCGTGGCTGAATTTCTACTGTTACAGGTTCAGGCAGTTGTTCATGTTCCACTTCGATTAATTTCACGATTTCAGGTTCGGACTTTTCGGTTGAGGGACCCGCCGCCGCTGGCTGCAAATATTTCACGATGTCTTTCTGCCTTGCCCTTTTCTCGCTGAACACTCGCTGTTTCGTAGAGATTAAATGTCTGCCCGGTTGACATGCAAATTTATGTGGTGCAACATTAGGATTCATCCGGGCTCGAACAGTACTCATCTTGAATTCTAGGTAATTTTCCATATCTTTTTCCAGGTCGAAATGATCTTCGCAGCAGTACATGGTCGACGTGGAAGAAACTGATTTTACATCTCGCCGAGCTGCGTCAAACCACTTTTTACGTTGTGCGGGAGCTTTTGGAACACTCAGAAATTTTTTATCTGGTGTTGTACTGGATGTATTTGTACATTTTGGGACAAAACACCACTTTCTGTTTGACATTTTTAATACCCTCAAAGTTCACAGAATTTAACACTAATTAATTAATCGTATCCGCTTTAACTACTCCAAACCGATTACTGAGACGTTGTTGTGTGTATCGTAAATGCAGCGGGCTAGGTGGCGAGGCGTGTCTGGCTACTGACGTCACGCGTCTAGTCTCACGCACAGGTACGTTTTCTAGCCTCGCGCCGATCCTTGATTTTAAAATGCTTATACCGAACGTAAATATTAATATTTTGCGCTCAAATTTTTTTTGATTGTTTTTTAATAACAAAATCTCTCGATTTTAGTTAAAATAAAAGAAATACGAAAAATGTCGAACCTGCCTATTGCGGGGTCTTTAAATTCTCTTTTCAAAAACCATTTTTATTTGAAATTTCAAATTCAATGGATAAAAGATGCTCAATTGTAAGAAAATTTAAAAAAAAAACTCAATTTTTCATTTTTAAGAAGGTTTCAGGGTACCCAGAAATGTAAATGGAAAAATGTAAAATGAAAAATAAATAAAAATTTCATTAGGTAAATTGCAGATTATTTCGATGATTTTGTCGGCAAATTGGACAATTGGTCCTTTGAGCAAATGGCTCGTTGGGCAAATGGTCAATTATTTTGAAAATTTTATACCAGTTGTTTTAAGCCAATCAGATGCCTTATTTTAAGGTTGCTATGGCAAAAACCCGAATTTTTCGGTCAAGTGACCTAGTTGAGATATTAATAAGTGATAATTTCCCTGGCTTGACAGCTGTCACGTGCAGATGTCAGAATAACAACAGAGGCGTAGATTAAGTTTTACAAATATACATGTTATTTATTATTAACAACATCAATTATCAATTCCAAATATTTTTCCTACCCTCTAGTACTATAATATTGTGTGATTTAAATAGAATATAATCAACTTGATACAAAGATGCAAACCTTATTTTACTGAAGAATAAGCGTATAATCACAATATACGGTAACACAGACATACGTTTTTCCCTAAACTCTAGTTCTATGACATGGTGTAATTTTATTAGAGAATAATCAACTTGATCCAAAGATTTAAACCTTATTCTACTGCAGTGCAACGAAATGAAAAAAAAAAGATAAAATATTATACTTAATAGAACACGGACTATCTGCTTAAATTTTTTCCCTTTTCTCTAGTACAATATTATTGTGTGATTTTAAAAGAATATAATAAACTTGATTCAAAAATTCAACCTTATATTACTAGAGCACAAGGAAATTGAAAAAAAATTAGACAAGCGGATTTTACCTAACCATATAGGTATCGGTATCGCACCTTGGTTATCTTTTTCAGACTTTCCTTTGGAAGAAAAAATAAAATAAACACAATTTGCTATTTAATACTTTATTTAAACCACAAAATAGAGATAAGGTTAAGGGTAAGTATAATTATATAATATAATCTAGTAATTGGTAATATTGAAAACACAGTTATTGTACACAATATGACTACCAGGGTATTGCAGTTGCACTAAACCTCAAAGCAAAATAAACGCTTGCCAAATTGTCAAAATTTGTATTTTTTTTTTGAAATAATTTTTGGTATAAAATTTTCGTACCGAATCTCCCGCAAGCTTGAATTAATCTCGGTAAATTTTGTCTCTGTTGCAAATTTTTATAAGAAAATTCGCACCTCGAAAAATTTCCGGAAATAATTCAAGCTCTAGGAAGATTATAAGTGATAATTTTTTCGGCCAATTGGGAAAATGGCCCTATGAGTAAATAGCTCGTTGGGCAAATGGCCCATTATTTTGATAATTTTTTCGGTTAATTGGGCAAATAGCCCTATCAGTAAATGGCTCGTTGGGCAAAGGGCCTATTGTTTTGATAATTTTTTCGGCCAACTAGGGCAAATGGTCCATTATTTCGATGATGAAACAGTCAATGTGACAAAATTTTATTTTTTTTGTGTGACTTTTCATACGTTGAAGTCGTTGCCGAGACTCTTTTGCTCTCTTGACTCTCGACCTCCCAGCGTACTGAACGAAACAGCTTAATTTTTATCAAAAGGTCCACAATATATAATTTATGAGACCGACAATTGTCAATCCAGCTGCTATATTCTTTTTCTACTGCCCGTAATAAAGCTGCTCTGATTTTTTTCTTCACTCCGTATTCAGTTTTAAATTTTTCATAATAATTCATGTTAAATTCATGCAACATAAATGTCACGACACTACACAATACGTCACTAGGTCGTTGCAAGTATTTAATGGTTTCGCTTGTTCCATAGTCTTTGGCCAGCAAGAGCATTTCATGAGAAGCTATTAATGTTTCACTCTGATTGCAAAGTTCCTTCTTGCACTGTGCACAATCTTGTTTTTTAAACAAACTGTAACATAGGTATCCTGCAACATAGGTATTTGTGAAACTTTCCAAACTTGACAATTTAGATTAAGAGTCTACAAGCAATGGTGGATCAACACTTTCTTCGTCCAAGTCCTCGGCGATTTCTTCTGCGGACAAACATTGGTGGCCCGTATCGGTGGTAACAAGCAATTCATCCGTCGATTGAAAATTACATTCCTTATCCTCTTCTCGTTGTTCATTTTCCAAAAGAAGTATTTCGTCTTGATCAACTTCACAGTTAGCAGATTCAACTGGAGATAAGAGACGAATGTGCATATTTTGTTGCAAAGCTATTCAAAATTGTTTAACAGTAGGTTGCGGATTTTAGCCTCCTCTGCTTCTTATAACAGAAAATATATTCTCAATTGGATCTTGATTAGTCCTGGATGTTAGAAGAAATTTGCACCCCTCATCTTGTAGATCAGTCCACAGCTTTAAAATTGATTGCATTGACCAAATTAAACCACTAATACAATAAATGGTACTTCGTATTTTGTTGCCCTCAAAAAATTTTAATTTATTTAAACATATGTATATCTTTTTCCAGTGTATTTTGGGGCAGCATTTTATATATAGAAAGTGGACATTTGTTAGGATTTGAATCTCTAAGAATTCTGCTGTTAAGACAATCAAAAATGTCATTCATGTTCTTTATGAAATTTGCAGTGTCCAGTGCGGTATTTGATTTTAATTCACCCGTAGCAGAAGCTGCAAGAATTGAGGCATATACAGACTGGCTAAAAAATTGAGCCGCTAATTTTACTCTCATTTTTTCAAATGTAGTTGGATGTAAATGTTTTTCGGTTATCTTTAACATGCTTCGTGTAATGGAACTTTGACGGTCAATGTAAAAAGTTTTGGTAAAATCTGACCAACATACGTTTTTTCCGAAGACAGAGAACTGCAACTTTGGATTCATGAAGTTATTTCTAACACTTTTTAATAAATGTGGTACATCAAACATTGTGTAAATGTCCTTGCCATTAATATTTATTTTAGGGTTGTCTTCGGTTGCTCCTAACTCCTTTATGGTATTTCTGTTATTGGATCCTTGATCGCACACAATAACTATTGGATTTAAACCAATTGCATGTAGCTTTGATATGACGTCTTTAATTAAAGCACATATTATGTCACCTTTGGTTGGTCCGTTAGAAACATAGTAACAAAAGGGAATTTTCCAGTTGTTCAGCAGGCCTCTAATATAAAACAATAGACACTGATATCCAATTTTAGCTTTTCTTCCAAGGTCACAAAAATCTTCGTATCCTTCAATCAACTTCATATATTTGGTTATGGTACAGTCCTTTCTTAACTTTAATTTCGTCAAACATTAACACACACTGTCTCTCATTTTCTGTCATGTACTTAACTTTAGGAGCCAATTTATTAATTAGGGTTGTTCTGACACCAGGTTATAGGTTGTAAATCCTTAGCCAGGACTGTATGGTCCTTTTTCTGTGCTTGCATTGCATGCAAATTAATGTTTTGACGGAAGGCGATTTATCCTTAAGCAGGTTACTCAAAACATTTTGGCTACTGAAATACAGGGACTTTTTCTTTAAGCGTAACACTGTAGCACTTTAAAGTATGCAATATTTTTCTTTAATTTCATTTTTCGAGGCGTGTCGATACTTTCTATTGGGCTGGGCATATCAATTATTTTTTTTATAAATGATATTGAGGAACTTGCTGCATCACTAGATGCAATATTTCTAGAAGTTAACGGGCCTGGTTCTGGTGTTCTAACGATTCTAGTCGTGTCATCAAGAAATTCAGTTGGAAAACTAAATTGTGAGTCTTGTTTCTCAGCGGCGGCAGTTATTTTATGCCCGCTCAAAAAGGTTTTTACCGGATGTATTTTTGATCTGAGCACTTTTGGAGACGATGATGTGTCACTCTCCTCAGAAGAAATTGATACATGCTGTTGCTCTAACTCCGTCAGTTTTGGGATTTCTGTAGTAGTAGTAAGGGTCCCACCTGGAAGGATCCCGTAGGGCTTACAGGCCCTCCGAACTCCCCCTAGGCTTGCCAACCACCCCTCGCTCTCCTTTTGGCTGAGCAAGTCCTCACTACGTGTTTGCCATGTTGGCTATCACGGTTGTTTGGAGTTTTGAAGTTTTTGGCTTAGCCTGAAATCTGGCTTAGCGGAGTGGGGTTTAAGAAGTGACTGAGAAGCTGGGGCCCTTGCCCCAGTGACTCGGGACAATCCAGAAATCGGATTTTTAATGGCTAGGCCGAGAGGCCAGGTGGGTGGTACCCGGGTCCTTCCTGTAGGTACCGGGTACCATCCTAAGAAACTTAGTCCAAAATTTGAATTTTTGGTCTTTTGTGGGGCCTTTGGAGAGCTGGATCATACCCAGATGGTCCTCGGATCAGAGGGTATTAACTGGGCGAATTTTGTTGTCCATAAAAAGGGCTCCAAAGACAAGGGACAGGGAAAAGAAAGAGGAGGAGTTTACTGAGCATTCAGGGCGTCAAATTTCGCCTCGAAGGCAGTCGGTCCATGAGGGCCTGAAACTGACCTTGTGAGACAGAAACTTGGGTAAGAGTTGATTTAGGGGCAACCTTCTGAGCGTAGGATGCGCTCTGGGTTACCGGGGTGGATTGCTTGGGTTGAGCAGTGCTTTTAGGTAATCTGGGGAATTTTGGACATCCCTGTAGTTTGCAGCATGAGGCTGATTGCAGTTGGCGCACGTCGCCGGGGTATCTTTCTGTTTCTTGCACTCATTTGAGAGGTGCTCGGCACCGCATTTCACGCAGCGGGCCTGTCCATGACAGAAGTTTTTAGTGTGCCAGAATCCCTGGCATTTGTGGCACTGTGGAACCTCAGGTTTTTTGTTAAGAGGTTCCACCTTAACGCTGATGTATTGCAGCCGTTTGATTGAAAAGATGGTTTTCTGTTTTCGGGAATCGTGCTTTTACCATGGGGGGGGGGCCTTTGGTATGGCCCGACATCATGCGATTACTCCCTCCGGGTGAAAACCAAGCTCTGTTAGCTCTTCGGAGATTTCCTCCATTGTCATGAGACGGACTCCTCTAAACACTACATTTAGGGGTTTTGTCCGTCTCATGGCAGAAAGAATGGTATTTTATGGATTTTTGTCAAGAAAAGCTGCGTTTTCTGAAGTCATCGGAGGTAACAGGACAAACACGAATTCCTTGCTTAGTTGGGTGGCTTTTGAAAAATTTACCTCCGGCTTTTGAATCCCTTTGAGATGGCAGACCATTTGTCTTGGTCATGGATCACTACTGGGGGAGGAGATTGTCCCTTTGGGGGGTCGCAGGTGCTGTGGTGGTTTATGAGCAGAAGAGCTGCCTGCAGTAGAGCTGCCTGCAGCAGAATTTAGTTTTTTGTTCTTAGTCAATCTGAAGTCACGGGGGGCTCCATTTGGGACAAGGTTGGGATTTTTTAAAAATAATAGCATACTCTTAGTATCTATGTACTGGGTGGTCCAAGAAAAAGGTCAATGAAATTACTTAAAAAGGTTAGCCTAGAATAATTTTGAAAACAGATGCTATAGTATATCGCAAGGTATATTGCCAGGGCTAATTTTTTTCTTTTGAGATACATTTTTCCTTACATGGTGTCACAATAGAGACCCCCCACCATCACTTTAAAATTTAAATGGGACACCCTATACAGTGTGTCCAAGATGAAAGGGGTGGATAACATTGGTAACTTGGAAACCATAAAAACAAAATGCGTATCTTTTGTTTTTATCTAATTTTATCTGTTTCGGCATGGTAGATTTGGGGAGTTGGGCACCTATTGAGCAACTTTTTTCTAATTTCCCCAAGCTTTAGCTCATATTCCAATTTCCAATGTTATCCACTTTATCTTGGACCCCTGTACACGTGACCCCCTGTATGCGCCCAAAGGGAAATTTTTTTTTTAGTGATAGGACATATTATATCTACATAGGATGTCCCAAAAAGAATGGGACATATTTTAACGCATATTCCATCAAAAAATATTTCGATTCCCAAAAATTTTTTTTCCCCCAAATGTTGACATTAACCGACTTCGGAGCCAAAGTTTTATAATTTTTTTCGATTACTTTGAATATTTCCTAAAGTTTCTGAGATATCGTTATAAAATTTAATATAGTAACTACCATATCCAGCGTTAATTTAAGCATTTTTAAGATTTTCTAGATCTACAGGGGGCCCATTTTTTGGGGGGTGTGCCCCCTTTATCCCCCTCAAACTTTTTGTGGTACGCCACTGATACGTTTTTATCGGGATTTAGATTCGCTGTTCAGTTTTACAAAACTTTGGTAGGGGGCGCCGGTAGGGTCGGAACATTTTTTGAAAATCGCCTCTAATTTTTTTAAATTTTACAATTTTTTTAAAACCCAAATTTAAAAAATTAGTTGATGTTCTAACTATTCAAGCACAATTATGACCATAAATAAAATATATGCATTTTTTAAATTTAAAATAGCTCGCCACACTAGTAGTCAGGTAGGTCCCAAAACCCTCGACCGGCCGGGTGGGTCTGGACACAAAACAATTTTTTAAAAATTGGTTAATGCGCCTATTGTTTAAGAAAAAATATTACTAAAAAATTTTTTAGATAAATAAAAGCAAATACGAGTAAAAAATCAGTAAAAGTAAAAAGCATATGAAACCCAAAAAAAATTTAAAAAACGATGGCAAAATTTTTAAAAATCTAAAAATTGCTAGAACGTTTTTTTTTTTAAATAATAAAACATAATTTTATATGAAATTAAAGACAAAATAGCCATATTTCGTAAAATTGAGATTTTTGGAAAAATATGCCTAACATCCCTTTATTTGATAGAGATATGGGGGCGGTTACAAAGGGCCCCACCGTCTCCCCAAAGTCACACTACTAAATAAATGTTAACTGATAAAAAACTGCCTGAAAATAATTACAAGATGCATATTAGCGTTGATTGACAACCACTATTCAATCAACGATATTACAGGAACAGCATTTTTATTTAAGGTTTTTTTTTGGTGCACGAAAATCTCTAAAGCGTAGTTCATGTTGGAAATGCGATTTACAATTCAATTCGCAAAATTTTTCCGCCTTTTTTTTTGGGATTTCATGCGCTGCGACTGCGTTTTTTTTGGGATTTAGTGCTGGAACTGTTGGCAAGATGTAAGATGGAAGTATTGACGCTCTGTTTGACGTTTTAATTAAATTCCCTTCTTTTTTTTTTTGTTTTTTTATAATTATTTTTTTTCTAACAATATTGTATCTTATGGGGGGTTTTTTTTCTGTGTATTTTTTTTAAAAACTTTTTATAATCCTTTGTCGTCAGTAAAAAAAGGATCATGTTAAAATTTTTACTGGTGAAGGGGCATTGCATTTACCCCCCTTTCCCCTTAATTGATCTTATAAGGTGGATTTATTAAAACAAACAACAAAAAAAAATAGAATATACTTTCTTCCCATAAAGTCTTTATACAGGCAAATAACATAAAATAAAAATAAAAAATTACATTAAAGATCACAATTTTTTTTAAAACCCTTTTGAGCATATCTTATAGAGGAAGCCTTGCTACTAGGCAAAGCGAGAGGACAGAAAAATTTAAAAGTATAACCTTTCCCCCTCGCTTCTACGTGCTCATTGGTCGGTGAGAAGGGTATATATCCCCCTCGTGCTGATTCGTCAGCCAGCCCTCGCCAATTAGCACGTTGGGGCGGAGAAAGATTATATTTTGATTCATTTTTCCCTCTCTTGCCCCTTTTTTTTCACTGTCTTAACGGTGAGGCTGAATAAAAGGGGGAAAATGCAAATAGTGTAACAAGGGGGGGCCTTGACACCCTGATGGCATGTTTACATAATAACTGGCCCAAAAAAAATGGGGTGACGTCACTTCTTGTGACGAAGAAGTGCCTAAGTCCAGAGGCTGTTAAAAAAAGGGGAAAAACGTGACTCAATTTGTCACATGATCAGTTTAGGCCCTACAAAATGGTGGCGCCCCTTGTCTAAGTCACGTGTCAACCGTCATATGTCAAAACCACGTGATTTTGGAAAATTTTTGCTTACGTGGATAAAGATCCAAGAATATACGCATGCGTGAAAAGAATGGCAGTGTCACTTGTCACCGTCAACTGTCATATTTCACGCGCGCAAACCCCCACATGACTAATTTTGGGTGATTAATCTTTAAATAAAATTTTTAAATAAAACAAATTAAAATTGTTTAATTGTTTATTTAAAATTTTGAATAATAATACCATAAAATATTTTATTGAATATTATCTTTATCAATCCAACTTTTTTTTTCATTAAAAACCCAACCACTTGACAAAAAACTTTATTACCTTTACGTTTGATAATTTTTTTAACTAGGTAGATGTCATTGTATTTAATTTTTTTTTAATTGGGGTTCATAAAATCCACCTTTAATATCTTGTTTGTTGATGTCTTCAAGCAAATTCACGGGGTTTTTAAGATGTTTTTTAAGTAAATATTTCCGTAGACCGTTGGGCATGTATTTTTTTTCAAAAACATCTAAATTTGGGGAAAATTGCACCGAATCGCCTACTTTAAATTTTGGTTTAGAGGTCTTTTTAAAAAGACATAACATGAAAAACATTTTTCCCTGTTTTTAAAATTACTTCGGGAAAGGGTTTAATCCAATGGTTCTATGTTTTTTTTTTTATGGGGATTAACAATGCTTTGTACCTAACCATTATATGAACCCTGTATACAAATTCCCTTTTCCCATCATTCCTTTAAGGTCCTGTTAACTCGTTCCAATTAAACTTTTTTTTACTATAACAACATAGTGTTTTTTTTTGATACTTTTTCACTAAATTTTGTACCTCTTTTAAAAAAAACTCACCACCTGAATCTTTTACAAAGATGGATTGGTTTTTTTCCCCAAAAAACATTTTTTAAGAGACTTAGCAACTTCTTTGGATGTTTTTTTTTTTTAAGTGGAAAAGCCCAGACAAATTTTTTAAAAGCAGTTTTTTTTCAACCAAAATGTATTTATAACCCTTTTTTCCTTTTCATATTCTTTCATATCAACCAAAACAAATTTCATTAGGTCCAATAAAGTTTAAGTATAACTCTACGTCGCTTAAAATTTATTCTTGCTGGTTTATGTAATTCTTCCACAATATGTCTTTTTTAAAAATTTTACATATTGAAAAAAAAATTCAATAATGTTTTGGGGGCACGAATTTTCAATAATAGAATTAATTTCGTTTGTGTGACCTGGTTGCCTGATGTCTGCGAAGCAAGTAATAATTTTTTTCTATCAACCAGTTCATTTGGATCATCCCAAAATACGTAATCAATCGGTTTATTACTGAGTTGCATCATTAGACCTTCACCTTCCTTACTGGTCCCCCTTTTTTCCCAAATGACAAAGGCTTTAATAATAATGGTTCAATAAATTTTTTTAATTTTTTATTATTACTTGATTTAACATTTTTTTTAAAAAATTGGTTC
>JAHBCN010022344.1:0-13360 GCA_019359885.1 Listronotus oregonensis
TTTGGGACGATTTAGTCCAGACCCCTCTGAGAAAGGGATCCACAATAAATTATTAATACCACCCCTAAGTAGCAATAAAATTTACAGGCAACCCCCCTTTAAAATTTAAATAGAACGCCCGCTTTTTTCATGGAAAATTGCAAGACAAACTGGCTGACCGTCCTTCAAAAGAGAATTGAACTAACGATGCGCTAAAGGCCGAATGTTTAGTTACCTTGAAACATTTACGGTAAGAAATAATTTAAATACCTTCAATTTTATTTAAATTTAAACTCATAATAAAATTTTTTAAACTTGCACGGAAATTATTTTTATCCCATTTTTATTTAATATTCTTTTTTAAAATAAAAGCAAAAAAATTTTTGGTGTTTTTTAAACAAAAATAAAAAGAGTCAGTAAGGCCTGTTTATGTATAGTCTGCCCAAAGTATACCGTGTTGTTTCCTTCATTTATGGATTATACCTGCCGACAGCAATTTCCGGTCGGTAGGTATTAAAGACAAAATTTAGGGACGGACTTTAATAATATAAAGATTTATAATTTATTGTTTATTTAGGTAAGTATATATAAAAAAATTTTAAAATTTAAAGAAATTAAATATATGCAAAGTTTTAATGGTTTATAACTGCATTATCTATACATAATTACTTTTTTAATCTAAATATCAAAATTTTTAATTTTCCTTTTTTACCATAAAATTCATTTTGAGATTAATTACAATAGGATTTATGTTGCTTTGGATAAAAATGAAAGCCCCCCCAAATTTTTTTTATAATGTGCTGTAGTAAATTTTTTTTCCAGCTCTCCTGGTATGTTAGTAATTACATTTTTTATCAAATTTATAACACTGGGACTTAAAGTAGATGTTAACTTTTCTGCTCTGATCTTTGATTTTATTTGGGTTTCCCAAAAAATGCTCTATGAGTGATACGGAGAAAGCCGTAAGACTGTATCCCCAGCCTGTTAAACCAAATTTTTCCATACATATTTTTTTTTAATTGCATAGGGTTTAAAAGGGCTTTCAAAGATGCGTTTTTTTGTAACTGAATTTAAAATAAATATCATTTTCTAACAAATTTTTTTTGGATTTCAGTTTTTAAAATTGATGAAGCTGGTGCTTTGTGTGCAGACGGCTGTGGTAGCGGGTTTTAAAAATCCAAAAAGACAAGTAACACTGTTGTTTGGAATATTTTTAAAGAAAATTTTTAAAACCCAAATTTTAAAAATTTTGCACTTGTATCCTTATGATAACCCCTAGCTAGAACCCTTTAAATTTTTTTTTGGGGGGGCAACAACAAGCAGTTTGGGACAAATCCGTTTTCTGAACCAGCGTGTATTATGGTAATGCGTTTTTTTTTTTAAAAGTGCTTTCGTCTAACAGTTTTGACTGGAATCAACCCATTTTGGATACTGTGTCGTGTGTATCGAATCATGTTTCATCAAGGTAAATTAGGATCTTTTTTTCTAACCTATATCTTTTAATTTCTTGAACGTAATTAAATCCCCAAGGGGTAATCGGGCATTCCATTACTACTTGTCTTTTGTCTTTCAATATAAAAGTTAAAGGTATTAATTTGTTGTTAAATATTTAATTAATTTCAAGTCAATTTATTGACCATTTTTTTATTGACAATACGTTCTTTATTTTACTAGTAAAATAAAGTAACTTTATTTTATTTTGTCCCAAATTTTATACTACATTCGTAGAGATTTTGAGTCTGGAAACGATCTACATTTTTTTTTTAAAAAGTAACTTTCCCCGGACTAAACAAAATTTATTTTTTTTACACAGGGTTAATTCTGAACAAGTTTTTTTAAAAAAAAATTTTAAAAAAAAAATTCACAAACGTTAACGGTAACACTGCAGTTTAAATTATTTAAAATATTTACAGGGGCACTACATCTTTGTCTTTGACAGTGACAAAACCCGCACAAACTTTTTCCCCCCCCTTTGGTTTTTTAAAATAACTAGATCAACAACCTATATTATTGCTAAAGTTTACCTAATTCCCTATTTTGACAATACTGACACCTTCATATTATCCAAATATTTACACTTTAATTTACTTATCAAAAAAAAAAAAAAGTATGAAATAAAACGATGTACGATACACGGCCTAAAAAGTTATTAAAGTATTCTTAGAAATTCCGTCCCCCGGTCCTTCGCCCCTTTCCCCTAAACATCTAGACTAATCTTTAAAGGGGGGTTTTTTCCCGGGCCCTTTTTGTAATTACTTTTTTTTTCTGGTACAAAAAGTGCTCTTTATGGCCCAAAATTGGGGGCTATAAATAAAACAAAGGGCCCAAATTTTCCCCAAAAAAATTTTTTTTAAAAAAATTTTTTTAATTTTTTTTAAAAAAAAATATGACCATTTTTTTTTTTGTGTAGTTGCATTAGTTTTTTCTGGTAAATTAAACAACTAAATAAATATTTACAAATTTTGAAGCCAAAAAAAAGACAATTAATAAATAGTTTAATATGGCTCCCCCCTCAAACATTTCGGGTTGTTTATGGTTTGGAATTTGTCCCCGACATGGCGTCGTCGGATATGACAATCCGGTTGTAATTCACGCACGAAGCGTTATGTCTAATGATGATTGGGTAAGTAAACTATGATCATAACTTAATTTTAATACATCAAATACTTTTTAAAAACAAAATTATGGAAAAGATACTTTTTCGAAAGACCGTAAAGGGTTACTGTGGCTTATATTTTAAATTTAAACCGTTGTTAACTTTTAACAATTTAAGTCCATTCTAAAATTTAACAACCGATCATCACTCGGCCTATTTGATATTTTTTTCTATTCAATTTATTTAAACTTTATTTTTTAATCCCATGAAGCTATAAACCAAAAAAAAATATCCTAGAAAAAAATATTTGACATTCTGTTATTATTAGTATTTAACGGTAATTTTTTTTTTAGCATTTTTAAAAATTTTAACAATAACACAATATAAAAAAAAAATAGTATAAATAATTTGGAACTGAAAAAAAAAAAAGAAATGGTGTAAAATGTTTTTTTTTCCTATCTGAAAAAAACGCAACCATTTTGGGGGGGTATTAAAGACTGAAATATAATTTAAAAAAAACAAAAATTTTTTAAAAAAACCCCCATGAAAAACTTATCATAAATACAAAAAAAAATAATCCCCAAAAAAAAAATTTTTATATCCTTGATGATATTTTTTTAAATAATGTAAAGAGATTTACTTTTTTAAAAAAATGGGCCCCCCCCTCCGTTGAAAAAAAAACTTAACCCATAAGGTGGCCACCACTATTTTTTTTGGGGGGAAAACCTCCAAAATTTTTTTTTGGGGTTTTTTTAAAAAAAAAATTTATAAAAAAAAATTTCCTTTAAAACCCTTTCAAGATAATTAAAGAATTTATAAAACCTTTGCAGAAATAAAACCTTTTCATTATAAATGCCTTAAAATCTATTCGAAAAAGATGAAAAGGGTTACGAAACAAAAAGGGTTTAAAATTTCAAATTTTCCCCTTATTTCTTTTATTTTAATCTGTCTTTTTTACGTTTAAAGTTTTTTTTTTTAAATTTCTTTCTTTTAACCATTTCTTCTAACAATTGTATTTAAAAATTTGTGTAATATCTTTTCAGCTACCATGTCAACAGTTTTTTTCTAGGATATTAGCATTTGTTTCCTAGCCTAATGTGGTTTAACATAATAAATTTAAATAATTAGAAAACCAATATTATCGATGATATTTTAAACCCTAAAGAGAATATAACCCTATATTCTAGTTAAAAAACGGAATAATTTCAGAAAATGAGATCAGATAAAATTTTTTACCTGCCCCCGGGATACACAAAATACAGATAATTTATAAAATTTTAAAAAACAATTTTTTTTAAAAAAATTTTTTTTAAAAAAATAGGGTATTTAAATTTTTGTTTTTTTTTTTCCTCATCTCCAAAGGGAAAAAAAATTTTCAAATTTTTATTTTACCATTCAAATTTTTTCCCAAAAAAGCACATTACCCTTACAATAGGCACTAAAATTACAAGATCCCTATAAAAGTGTCAGCTTGCCTTAAATAAAAATAAACAATCTTAGTATAAATGTAAAATACTTGGTTTGGATATGTAATATTCGATTAGTAAAACCCTTCAATCTTCAGGATACTAAACTTTTTATATTTTTAATTTAATAAAATATAATATATATATATATATATATATATATATATATATATATATATATATATATATATATATATATATATATATATATATATATATATATATATATATATATATATATATATATATATAAATATTTATATATATATATATATATATTTTTTATATGCTTTAAATTAGTAAATATAAAATTAACCCCAAGTGGCATAATATAATTTACTTTTTTTTAAAACCAAATCACAAGCAACAGCACAGTATAAATTAAGGAAGGAAAAAAAAATTAAGAAATACATTGGAACTGGGAAAAAAATTTTTTAAAATTTTTTAAGTAGTTTGTCAGAAAACATAAAAACAAATTTTTTTTCCATTAGAAAATTTTTTTTTCGCAATTTTCTTCTATGTTCTTTCATACATGATGTATTATCATAAAAATAATTTTCTGATTTTAAAAAAGTTTTTGATAAAAAATGGAGTTTTTTTTTTGAACCAATTTGTTGTGTCGGAATTAATAAAATATAAAACATGACAACCAACAGTTCCAAAAAGGGTTTTAAAATTAAAATTTTTTTTTATACCTAAAATTAAAAAAATAAGAAAAAAAAATACTTAAATAAATACTAACTAAACCCATCCCAAAGTTTATGCCCCCTAACCCCCTCGGACCCAACAGAGCAACACGTACCCCTTTGCAGTGAACTTGGGGACCCAATTTTCCCCTTTGATTGTGTCTTTTTCAAAATGTCTAGACCGGGGGGCCAATCGGGCATCGCGATCAACCGGTCCATCGCAACTATCGAGGCAAGGCAAAAAAAATAAATACGTAGAACAAACTGTACTGAACTATGCTGTTTCATTTAAGATTTCAAGAAGTATGTAAAAGGTGAATCCAAGGGTGTCTTCATAACAGTAGATCTTGGGGCTAATTTTGGAAAATACCATGAAGGCGAAAGATCCCCAACAGCTCTTTTGGGGGGCAAGAGGGAAAAGGGCCCTTACGTGGGGGCATTTTAAGACAAACAGCTTTTCTTTAAATGGAATTAGAACTTAATTTGGAGACGCCATTCCACAAATATGAGAACAATATTTTAAAAAAATCTGATTTGGGGGACATACAGAATATACGTTGGAAAAGAAAAATATTAACCTTTGGCTTTATATCTCTAAAATTTTTAGGGTCTAAACTTTTGTTAAATATAAAAGTGTAAAAAATATAATAATTTGTCAAAATTAAAATATAATTGTGAGTTTTAAATTTTAATTTGGACGACTATTTTAGTTTGTTTTATTTGGGGTACTTTTTTTTAAAAGGGAAAAAGGGGTTTTTCCAAAATTAAAAAAAAAAAATGAAACATGCCCCCAAAATAACTAGCCTAATGAATATTGAGTAAAATAACTTTAAAAAATGATGTTACTTGTGGTAGTATAGTTTAATACTATAATAAATAAATTTTTTCAGTTGAACAGACCTTTTGGGCAGCACAAAATTAAGTGCTATATGTATTGCGACGCTTTTATTGGCTCAGTACACTTTTGCTACAAGTTAAGCGCTATGTTAAAAAAATGAGAGCCCTCAGTAAAAATAATCATAATTAAAATTATTTGTTTTAAACCCGTTTAAAATTTTTATTTTTTTCTTATTTACAAAACCTAAAAACCACTTTAAGCGTTACTTTTTTTTCCATATAAGTTTACAAAATAAAATCATGTGTCAAATTTAGTTATTAAAGTACAAAAATACCATAAGTCGTATAAAAAGGGGAGCAAAGGTGATATGCAAAATGATGAATTGGTATGATGTGCTTAAGGCAAAAAAACTTTGGGAAACTTGACATAGAGATTTGTTTCGTTGTGGGTTTTAGTCACTCTAATTTTGTATCACCTTTTAGCGGCGCTGGTTTATTTTTTTTTTTAACAGTTGATTTATATTTATCTTAGATACAAAACAAGTTATTTCCGGTAACGAATGTTATTTAAAAAAAAAGTTTTTAATTTTAATATTTATTTACGAAAAAAGGGAAGGAAAGACTTTCCCCCCAAAAATGTATACAAATTTTTCTACTACTGTTCTTTTAAAATTTTTTTAAAATTTTTTTAAATTTTGTGTTTACAAAAGTTTTTGATTTTTAAAAAATGTTTAAAAATTATATCTAAAGGGAAATTGTTCTTTTAACCTTGCCATTAAATTAGGGGTTAAAACTTTTTTTTAAAATTTAAAAATTTTTTTTTTGAACATTTCAAATGATCAGAACCATTTTTAGACAAATTGTTTTTTTTTTTTTTTCTACTTTAAAGCACTTTTTCCTTTTTGGTTTTACCAAAACATATTTATTTATTATTTATGTGATTTTAAATAATCATACAGCATATTATAAAAGTTTAATGTTGCTTTTATGGTTTTTGGCGACCCTAAAGTGGCACAGTATAAATAATTTAAAATAAAGCAGTTAAAAAAAATATAATTTTTAAAAATTACCTAGGGCATGATATAATATTTTTTATATATTCTAATTATCAACTTTAAAAAAAAATTAAAAGGGGAAACGTACAATTTTTTAAGGTCGGTACCAGAAAGCCAACTCATATAAACTAAATCAAAAAAAAAAGAAAATCAAATAAAAACAAAGGGGGGAAGTTTTAATTAAAAACTTAATTTTGTTTATATATTTAAAAAAAATAATTTTGGTGCTGGCAGACAAAAAAAAAAATTTTTGGCCCCCCTTTTTTGTTTCTATCTATTCTTGGTTCCTTTTTTGTTGGATAATTTACTATATGTATAAAAATATTTTTAATTATTTTTTAGTTTATTTTTTTTAAGCTATAAATTTTTAAATAAACTTTTAATTTCTAATTTTGATTTTTAATAAAAAATTTGTTTTTAATAAGTAGTAGTAATTTTTTTAAGCTCTTCTAAAATTTTTTTAAAAAATTATTCTGAAAAAAATAAAAAAGTTCTCGTTCGTAACTCAATATCCACATTTAAACAAGTTTGGTTAAAAAAAAACCAACACATTTTTTATCGGGTAAAAAAATGCATTTTTTGTTAAATACCTATTTAATTAATTCTTTAAATTTTTTTAAATCTGCTTATTACAATATTAGATATAAATTTGTAAAAATTGTCGTAATTTTGTTCTATTTTTTTTAAAATTTTCATTTATAAATTTTTCAGTAAGTAATGTCGTAAATTAATTAAAAAAAAAATAGCTAAATTAAAAATTATCGCATAAAAAATAAGTTATGTCCATTTACTACCCCTTCAAATAATTCTTTTGAAAAATATTCCCCACATCTGTGACTGTCGTTGTGTCGACATTAACTAAATGGCTAGAAGTTAAAAAAATTTAAGGACCTGGCTCCCAAAAGAAAAGTGGGGGAAAATTGTATATGCTTGCTGCAACTTTTCCCAAAAATTTTTTTAAAGAATAAATAATTGTTTTTCAGATTAGGTAAAATGTGCTTTTTATTTTAAGTAATAATGCAGATTTTAATATTTGAAATTTTAGATATTGGTTTAATAAACTGCACTAGCGCATCAAAAATACAGGTTCATAAATATAGTGGTTTGTGTTAGGTGTAGGACTAAAATTTTCTGGCGTATTTTTTTTTTCGCTGAACACGAATCTGAAGTCAAAAATGGAGGACAAACAGCAAAAAATCAAGAAGAGGCGTAAATTTTAGATATTAACAATTTTTTTTTTTTTTAAAATGTCAATAGCTTAAAAAAATTTTAGACGATACACGAAATTTTTTAAAAAATAATCCTTGTATTTTTACAATACCCCAAAAAAAAGTACTACAACCGTTTTTTTTTTAAATGCAATATTTTTGATTTATGATCAAAAACCGAATTTTCAGGATTTTTTCAAGTTATTCTAAAAAAAAAATTTAAAATTAAGTTTGTTTTTTTGGATTTTTTCTGCAAATTCGAAGTAATTTAATTTAAATCAATAAAATAAATGACTTAAAATAAAAAACAAAACATATTGGAAGAAGAAAAATATTACACCTTCCTTTTTGTATACTCTAAAATTTTTAGGTCTAAACTTTATGTTAAATATAAAGTGTAAAAAATATAATAATTTGTCAAAATTAAAATATAATTGTGAGTTTTAAATTTTAATTTGGTACGACTATTTCAGTTTGTTTTTTTGGGATACCCCTTTTAAATTTTTGGAAAATGGGACCAAGGGTCCCATTTTCCAAAAAGAAGCATATCCCAAATAAACCAACTGAAAAAAGAAACCGCCACAAAACTAACTAGTCCCAATGATTATATTAGAGTACAATAACTTTAATAAAAAGATGTTACTTGTGGGAGTATAGTTTAATACTATAATAAATCAAAGTTTTACAGTTGAACAGAGCCATTGGTCAGCACTAAAATTAAGTGCTATATGTATTGCGACGCTTTTATTGGCTCAGTACACTTTTGCTACAAGTTCAAGCGCTATGATTAAAAAAGTGAGAGCACCTCAGTAAAACATCGCAATACATAATTAAAATTATCTTGTTTTAAATCCCGTTTAAAATTTTTATATTTTTCTTATTTACAAAACCTAAAAACCACTTTAAGCGTTACTTTTTCTTTCTATGTAAGTTTACGAAAATAAAATCATGTGTCAAATTTAGTCTATTAAAGTACAACAAATACCATAAGTCAGTATGAAAAGTGTGAGCAAAGGTGATATGCAAAATGATGAATTGGTATGATGTGCTTAAGCAAAAAGCACTTTGGGAAACTTCGACTTATAGAGATTTCGTTTCGTTGGGGGTTTTTAGTCACTCTAATCTCTGTATCCCCTTTTTAGCGGCGCTGCGTTTATTTTTTCTTTTAACAGGTGATTTATATTTATCTTAGATACAAAACAAGTTATTTCCTAAGAATGTTATTTAAATAAAAAGTAGTGTTTAATTATGTAATATTTATTTACGTAAGAAGGAAGGAAATGCACTTTACCCTAGAGAAATGTATACAAATTTTTCTACTACTGTTCATTTAAATTTTTAAAAATTATTTTTGAATTTTGTGTTCTACTATTAAATTGTGGTTTTGATTGTTTAAATAAACCCCTGTATTAAAAACTTATGGGAGTAGCGTAAAGGGCCCCACAGACTATCGTTCTTTTTAACCTTCGCCGATTAAGACTGCTCAGTCGGACGATTAAAACTTTTATTTTCCCACACCTAATTTAATTTTAAACCGTCTTAATCACTGAAAGCAATTAATTTAATTTTAAACCGTCTTATCGCCGAGAGCTGCAGTCTTAAGCAGTTTTAATCATGGCGATCAAAAGCGTCGATTAACATTGCCAGGTTGTGGGCGAAAACCGAACATAACACCGTCGGTGAAAATTTCTGGCCGCGCTTGAAATCTTAATCGTCGATTCGCCCGTCTTTATTTAAAAACGAAGTGTGTGGTGCAGAACGTCTTTAATCGTCATTCTTGTGACAAATAAACACGCTTCATTTATGTTTTTTGATGTACGACTGCAACTTTCGGCGATTAAGGCGGTTTAGAATTAAATTAAGTGCTTTCGGCGATTAAGACGGTTTAAAATTAAGTTAAGTGTAGGGAAATAAAAGTTTTAGTTGTCCGACTTGATCGACGATTAAGAAGGATAAAATGAACGATAGTCTGTGGGGGCCCTTATGTTCGGTTTTCGCCCACAAACTGGCAATGTTAATCGACGATTTTGATCACCACTAGTAAAATTGCTTAAAAAGAACGGGGTCTGTGGAGGCCTTAAGATTTAAAAAATCACTTAAGACATCAAAGAGGCTGACGTTGCCAAGGAACTTGTTTACAACATAATGATTGACGTTCTTAAACAAATTTTCAAAATTATTTTTTTATTTAAAAAAGAACACAAGGTTAAAAACGCATTTAAAAAATTTGACTGTATTCCGCAAGACATTTTAAAATCTTCTAAGTTAAACCAATAAATGTTTTGCCAATTTAATTTTGTGAAAGATACGAAAAAGAGTACGACCTTTTTAAAAAATGGATAAAGAAAAATTAAAATAAAATTCATTAAAAATTAATTGGCATGCTCGGCTGAAACAGTGCTGTGCCACCATTATTTAGGGTTTGAAAACGGTATTTTCTAAGAAGGTAGTAAAAAAATGTTTTTTTGAACATTTCAAATGATCACAGAACCACTTTTAGACAAATTGTTTTTTTTTTTTTCTACTTTATAAGCAACTTTTAACCATTTTTGGTTTTATCCAACAACATTTTTATTTATTATTTATGTGATTTTAAAATAATCATACAGCATATTATAAAAGTTTAATGTTGCTTATTATAGAGTTTGGGGCCCTAAAGTGGCACAGTATAAATAATTTAAAATAAAGCAGTTATTAAAAAATATAATTTAACCTTAAAAATTAACCCAGGCATGATATAATATTTTTATATATATTCTAAATTATCCAACATTAAACAAAATTAAAAGTAGGAACGTACAATTTTTTAAGGTCGGTACCACAAAGCCAACTCATATATAACTAAATCAAAATAAAAACGAAATATCCGAAGTAAAAACAAAGTAGGGAAGACATTTTAATTAAAAACTTTCAATTTTGTTTATATATTTAATAAAAATTAATTTTAGGTGCTGGCACCGACATCAAAAAATATTATAGGCCCGCCATTTGTTTCGTATCTATTCTTGGTTCCGTTTTTGTTGGATAATTTACTATATGTATAAAACATATTTTTTTAATTATTTTTTAGTTTATATTTTTTTAAGCTGATAAATTTTTAAATAAACTTTTAATTTCGTAATTTTGAGTTTTAAGTAAAGAATATTTGTTTTGTAATAAGTAGTAGTAATTTTGTAAAGCGCTTCTACAATTTTTTAAAATAATTATTACTGTAAAAACTAATAAAGTTCTCGTTCGTAACTCAATATCCACATTTAAACAAGTTTGGTTCAAAAAAAACCAACACATCTTTTATCGGAAGTACAAAAAAAAATGCATTTTTTGTTAAATACCTATTTAATTACACTGTCTTTAAATTGTTTAATATCTGCTTATTACAATATTAGATATAAATTTGTAAAAATTGTCGGTAATTTTAGTTCTATTTTATAATTTTACATTTATAAATTTTTCAGTAAGTAATGTCAGTAAATTAATTAAACAAAACAAATAGCTAAATTAAAAATTATGCAGCACTAAAAGTAAGTTATGTCCATTTACTACCCTATTCAAATAATTCTTTTGAAAAATATTACCCTACATCTGTGACTGTCGTTGTGTCGACATTTAACTAAATGGCTAGAAGTTAAAAATTACAATGCGACGCGTCGCGACAAATGCTTCCATAAAGAAAAATGTGGAAATTAGTATATGCTTGCTGCCGAATAATTTTTCAGTGAATAAATAATTGAATTTTTCAGATTAGGTAAAATGTGCTTTTTATTTTAAGTAATAATGCAGATTTTAATATTTGAAATTTTAGATATTGGTTTAATAAACTGCACTAGCGCATCAAAAATACAGGTTCATAAATATAGTAGTTTGTGTTAGGTGTAGGACTAAAATTTTCTGGCGTATTTTTTTTTCGCTGAACACGAATCTGAAGTCAAAAATGGAGGACAAACAGCAAAAAATCAAGAAGAGGCGTAATTTCAGATATTAACAATTTTTTTAATTTAAAATGTCAATGGCTTAAAAATTGTAGACGATACACGAAACTTTATAAAATATAAACCTTGTATTTTTACAATACCATAAAAATAAGTACTACAACCGTTTTTTTTTCTAAATTCAATATTTTTCGATTTATGATCAAAAAACCGAATTTTCAGGATTTTTTCAAGGTATTCTCCTAAAAAAATATGAAAATTAAGTTCGTTTATTTTTGGATTTTTTCTGCAAATTTGAAGTAATTTATGATTTAAAACAATAAAATAAATGACTAAAAATAAAAAAAACAAAACATATTATAAAAGTTTTTTTTTATTTTGAACTGATTTTTTTTGTCAAAATTACATTTTCGTGTATATTTTATTAATCGTATTAAAAATGCTTATATAACTTTTTATATGGACAATTTGTAAAGCTCTATTTTTTCATATATTTTTTTTTATCTACTATAGTTTATATAGTCGTAGTCCAAACATTCCGTGGCAGCAGGTTTCTGCCGGTAAATGTACATGGTCTTTGATTATATTTACGTGACTTCTAAGGCCTTTATTTTTGAAGACAGAAAAAAATGTTTTAAATGAAACACCCTGTATATCATGCGCTACAACGAAAGAGCATTTTTTTTCTGATTTCAAATATATATACATTGATGATATTTTGATGAACCATTTTTAAGATATTTTAGGTTAAATTATTAATAAATTACAAAAAAGTTTCATATTATTATCAAGAAAGCCATGGAAACAATAAAATTGTTTTGTTGCTGAATTTGGTGAGGGTTTTCTCTGGACCAATAATTTTTATTTTTGTGATTAAACATTCCTGCTAAAGTAAAGAAAGACTTGTCGGTGAATAGAATTTAATTTAAAAACTTTGGTTCCTGCTGCATAAACCTAGCTATTTCCAATGCATTCTTAGGTCGGTCCTGCATGTTTTGTTCGGGAAGGTTCTGAACGGACATAAATTTATAAGAATAAAATTTGTAAAATTTTGAGGTTAAATACATTTTACATTCTGTTTTATTAAGTTTAGATGTCGCATCCGAGATTGATATTTCAGGATTTTCTAAAATTATTAAAAGTAGTTAGTGCTAGTCAAATAGAAAAAGTACAATAATTATCCTGAAAAAATGAGGATATCCAAAACTTTGTTTTCATTTCGTGCTGCAGTTCTTTTTTTCATTTTAAAGCTTTTTTGTTGAATAAACTTTTTTGCTATGTATTTAATAGTATCTATAGATGGTACCAGTTGTTAAGGATATAATAAGTAATATTACCTTTGCACTGTCGTCACATTATTATTGTTACTATGAAAAAGACGCATAATAGCGATTTTTTGTTCTTCTGAATAGCCCATCGATAAAAAGAAATACAAACTATTTTTAATAGTTAAAATGATAAATTTCAACTTTTTTACAATATCAATACGTCAGATTTATTAAAACAACTTTATTGTTTTCAACTTTTTATACTAATATGATTTTTTTTAAATTTTTTTATATTTTGCTTAAATATCTCAAAAAAAGGGTTTTTCCAAATATCAT
>JAHBCN010022345.1:0-13373 GCA_019359885.1 Listronotus oregonensis
TAATGGTCCCGTAGTAAACCCCCAGGTGGGAAAAGGTTGTGATGGTGTAACTCGTGCTGTCGGAAGTTGTCCCATTAATTGTCGGCTTCTGGGCCTTGAATCGAATAACTTTATGTTTTTTAATGTTGGTTTGCTTTTTTTTCCCATTGACGATCCAGTACATTTGCCGAATGTATGCTAATGTTACTGGTTTCCGCCGTGTAGGGTTTACCAATGAGCATCATTAAAACCAATTTTTGCTAAGGGACTATGAGAATACAAAATCGCAGGGTGTTTGGAGTTGTAATAATTTTGATTCTGCCCCCCGAACGAAGAATCCCATCAGCATCTAGGAATGGATTAAGATTGAGTATCTTTAGCCTTAACTTGCTTTTTCTCTAGTAGAGCATCAATTTCCTCTTTGGGGCCCCTCCTTTCAAAGCTAAGCTCTGTGATCGGTTGAAACGTTTTTTTCAAATAAAAAATAAAATGAAACATTCAAAAAAAAAGATTCGAACCCCTTCAGATGTGATGTTCCGGCCATGCATGCCCCCACTCCTGGTGTTTTCAGAATATAGGTTTAATTAAACTCCAGGCGAGACTAACATATTATTGATTTTTTTAAGGAAAAAAAAAAATTGGGGGGGGGCGCTACAAAACGACTGATTTTCAAAGTGGGCGTTAGGCCAAATAAGTTTGGGAACCTCTGAACTAAAGCGAGGGCCAACATGACAACACTTAAGCGCCGTGGAGGGGGGAAATCATCGTCAGTAGCGGAAGGCTCCTTTAAAACCCCGTTTAAAAAAATTGAAATTTGAAAAAATTCAAGGGACCGTACACAGTTGAACTTGGGGGCAAGGGGCCCTTTCCTTTAAAACTTCCAATGGAAACCGGACAATTTAAATTTCCCCCTTTTATTAAAAATATGCTATTTCATTTAATATTAATGTTAATTTAAATACCGGAAAAATTAAAAAATAAAAATATTTTAAAAAAAAAAGGGAAAAGCTAAAAATAACCCACTGTTTTATTGTCAAGGAATTTTAAAAGGGTGTTGGAAAATGCTATGGCCCTTCGATCAAAAAATGTGGTATGAAAATAACTGGAGTTCCCCCCCTTTAATAAAAAATTCCCCAAAAAAATTTAATTTTTCCCCCCTAAAAGGGGTTTGGCAACAATTATTATAGGCCGTATTAGTTTTCTTTGTTATTATATTTTGTGGTTGGTTTTTTTTTATTGATAAAAACCTTTTTTTTTAGTGATTAGTGTTTAAAAAAGTGACTATAATTTTGTGTTTATTTTTTTTACTTATTATATCTAAAAAAAAGACTAGATTGTATGGTTTTATCTTGCAAATTTAAGGGAACTACCCGGCATTTTTTCTTTAGGTAATTTTTCTTATATTTAAATTAGGTGTTCAGGACGTAACGTTAGGTAACCGAATAAATATTAATATATCAACTATGAATTATAAAAAAAAAATTTCAAAATCTATTTTTTAGATGTTTCCACAATGTTTGTGTATTTCTTGGATTATTAAAAAGAAAAAAAGGTTTACATTTAGGTATTTTTATTTCTTTTAATAATTTAGTACATTCTTTTAAATGATCAAAATTATTAATTACTGAATGAACAAGGCAAATTTTAATATATAAGTTCCCCTCAATTAATAAAAAAAGTACAATTTTTTTTTTAAAAAGTTCCTTTTTGCTTTTCTTATTTTTTTTAAAAAGGGGAAATTAGATTTTTGGTTTCTTAAAATTACATTATCAATTTTTTGCTCTTTACTGTAGACACATATTTAACGGTTACTGTACAATGGATACCTGGTAAAGGTTACTAAAAATTTTTAAACCCCTGTTATTTTTCATGAATGTTTTTCTATTTGTGAAAAGTATATGCCTAAAAAACAGTTATAAAAATTTTCACTTTTTAATGTACAACCACAATCTTAGGATTAGATTAAACTCATTTACACTATCTTTCCCCTTCTTTTTTCCAAAATTTGGGATAATCATGAAACTATCATACAATGTTTTAAATTTATTTAAAAATCGTGTTTTTTTTATTTTTTTTTATTTTAAACTCAAATATCGACCATTAAATAGAAGGCTTAGGGGCGATTATTCTTTCCATATTATATCCGATGATATAAAATCCAATATTACAATAATTTTAAATATTCTATGGTAGTATCGTTTAATAACCAACAATTTTGTGCAAAATTAAAAAAACGTGAATGGTTGAAATTTTACATTTGATGTTCAACTTTATAGATAGTAACAAAAAATTTTGGAAGTCCGGGTCTGACCTATATTCATTGGGAAACTCCGCGGGCCAATCCCCCGATTTCCGCTGCCCTGCACGCCGGACAATTTTGTTCTACAGTATTGGGCTTCCATACACCTTTAAACTTCCTTGGTTATTGTTTATAACTTTTTGATAGTTTATCTTATTAAATTGGCACAAAATTGATTCTTATAACTAGCAGATGTTAAATAAAATAAAATAGCACTTAGCAATTTTTTGGAAGAATTTAAAAAAATACTTAGAAAACAATTAAAATTGCAACAAAACAACTAATGACATATAATTAATAGTACGAGATTCGCATTAGAGGCGACCTTCACCCATATACCGTCCGTATAAAAATTGTTTTTAATCAAATATATACCTAATGTTCTATAGTTTTGATGCAAACTCATGTTTTAATAAGTTCTTATTGGGTTACTCGACTAAAAAGTTTTTAGACAATGGGACCACTTTGGTACTGGCCCCGGGGTATAGCGAACTGAGTTTTCAGTCTTATTGACCTCTACGAACTTGCAGATCGACTGAAACAAAAAAAAAACTAATAATTCTAAAACATACAAAAACTCATACTTACTTGCGTTTGGTGGCAAGTTGGCCACCCTTGTCAAGATGAAATAAAAAGGAAAACAGAATAGAAATTAAAATCAAATTTTTGAGAAACTGGTTTAAAATTTTAGAACATTTGTTAATTTTTTACTTTACGGACAAAACGCCGATTTTAATAATTTTTTTATACGCGGTTTTTTTTTTTGGGCGCTCTCACAATAAAAATCAGTTTTTTTTGGAACCTCTGGTTTTTGGGGTTAAAATTCAAGTGGCCCCCCCCTTCGGAAACTGCTGAAGCTATTTCCGTATAAATTTCCCGGGGTTGGATTTTGAGATAGGCCGATATTTCCATGGCATTTTTCCGAAGGTAATATTGACGATACATACCACTAGTGTTTATAGTTCACAAAAAATCACCTATGTGGTGTTGTCAGCTTTCTTAAATTGGCTTTACTTTCTATATAGATTCAAAAATTTTCCATTTTGGGCCCTCTCCAGAAATGACAAAGCTTCAAAGGGGCTGTGTTTTTTTGAGTCTGGGATGTGTATCAATACTAAATTTCCTTGGTCTTTAATATGGTCCAGACATATTTTTGGTTAACTCCTCTCTACGACTTTTTCCTAAGCCAACAATCGTTCCTTTTATATGTAAATAAGTATCATCTGGCGCTTTATCCATGAATTTCGATATTTCTTCTTTTAAAAAGACTTTAGCCTTTTTGGGTCTAAAACCAAGCTTTGTTTTTTTAAGGTAGGCAGTCACTTTGAAAAACTTGCTTAAATCTATGTTCCTTCGTAACTTAATGACACCTTTTAGCATAGAGTATCTAGACCATAATGTATTGGGTTTACGTGTTTTTGACAAATAAGAGAAAAAGGCCAAGAAAATCTCTTATTTAAAAGACTTCACAACCTTTCTTTGACACCGCTCTCAGCTCAGCTCTCAGACGAAACAAATTCTTTTATACCTGTGACGAGTTTCATGGGCAGATCTATCAGAATCCATTGATAATGTTTCTCCAATTTGGTTGAAAAATGCGTGACAAAAAATTAATTTTTAGATGCATAAACACTTAGTTGGTTGCTATGAGTTCTTTGATAATTTATATGGAGTTATTTAAAAACTTACATTTGGTAAATTAGGATTATTTTATTTTATTCAAAAAATGTTATAAAAAGACTACAAAATTACAGCAAAATTCAGTTTTTTCAAATATATAACTATTATAAGCAAAATTATGCATTATTTTATAATTAGATACTAATTTATGTTCCAAAAACAAAAATATTTTACTTTTCCGCACTAGTGCGGAATATATAGTTATTTTCCTAACAAGTCCGCTTCGCGTCGTTCGGAGCAACGGCAGTCGCGTGCGGAAAAGTCACTTTGCGCAAGCGTTAGGAACAAAATTTTTCCTACGAGCGTCAGATAATACCAATATTAAAGCAATGATTATTTTTTAAATTATGTTTAATCTGAAAGAACTACTACAACATATTTATAAATGGGAATTATTTGTTGATAACATTTACAACAAAAGAACAGTTATTAGCATATTGTAAATTAATTGCAGAACCTGTAATTTCATTTAGCGGGTGGCTTATGGAAGCGCTTATTGTACGGCTTGATGAAGGTTGACTTAGCTCAGGAGGGGAGTTGTTCATGGTCAATATTTTATTCGACATATCCTTTTTCTGATTTGTGGATTCATCAATGTAGCTCTCAGCTACAGCCGTTGATTTCCAGCCCCCAAGTCGCTTGACATTGGTAATTCCTTCTCCAGAATCCGCTAACATAGTCGCAGAGGATCGACGAAAACTATGTCCAGTGTACTCTTCTGGATTTTTAATTTTAGGTATGCAGCAATTTCTGAAGGCATTTTCCCTATTGAATTTATTCCCACACATTGCGTACTGCATGCTCCTTGTTTATACTGGACAAAAGAACGTCTGTGTGGGGTATGTGGTTTTCGCAAATTTGCATATTTACGGTACAATTGCAGATAAAGTCCCTTATTTGTTTCATCGGACACTCCAAAGATTCTGGAAGTGTTATTTTTAGGTACTGTCAGAAATTTTCACCACTATCAAATTTTCATTATCCTGTATGTCATCAATCATTATTTTTGTAAGTTCATCTCTCCTACAAGCACCGGCTAATCCAAAAATTGTATCAACTTTTATTGGAAGGTAAATATTATCAGGTGCTTCTTTCATGAATCTTGAAACTTCTTCTTTGCTAAAAGTTTTTGATTTTTTTGGCCGGTATCCCACGTTTTGGTGTTTAAGTAGTGATGTTAGCTTGGAATATAAACTTAAATCAAGGTACCTTGTCACTTTGAGGACACATTTTAACATAGAGTACTTACTCCATAAAGTATTAGGTTTATATGTTTTTTGCAAATCCAAATATTTAATACTTTTTGTCCCCTTGCTGGAGCACCAGTTTTCGAAATGACTATATTGATTCTCATATTTTTCACGAGATTTTGCTGGTAATAAATTCAAACTTACGGTATTTGCTGCATCCAGGATAGAATCTGGTAGCTCCTCATCGGAACCATATACTCATTTTAAATAATTATTTTTGTCGGATTTTTATTTAATTAAAAAAAGATACTATGACGCCTTTTCATTAAAAATGCTTGTTTGTATTGAAATTCATTTGTGCAATTGCTTGTTCATATGGAAACGAAGAAAAAATCTGACATGTGTTAAAATCACCATTGTTGCTTGACTTGTCATAATCATTTATTATTATTATACAGGGTAATTAAAAAAAATGTTTTTTTGTGTTTTAGTTGAAATATTGAAAATTACGAAGTAACAAACAAAAAAGAGAATAAACTAAAACTTGCAATGGCTTCGTATATTGCATGAAATAGCCTACAATTACTAAAATACATATAAATCTTGCTTACCTGTAAGATTTTAGAGTAGTTTACATTTCCGCACGGCGTGCAGAAAAGTTTTTTTGTCAAAACCTTTGCGCACTAAAATTTGCGAAAAGGCCCCAAGAAAATATTTAATAATTTTCTCAAGGTAAATTCAATTGAAAAGGCTGAAAATTTCATTTTTAAAAATTTTGCTTAACATTTTTATAAAATAAGTTTTCTTAAAAACTTCTTTTATTAGTTTGTTTCTTAAAAATAGAACTATTTGAAAAAAAACATTTTTGAAAAATACTTATTTTTCGATTTTTATTTTTTTAATTTGTAAAATTTACAATTAATTTTTTTTTTAATTATCAAATGTGAATAGCTCTATTTTTTAACCTTGTATGACCAAAAATAGGTCGGGCCGCGATTTTAAAGGATAACCTTCTTTTTTACACTATTGAAATTTTCATTATTTTTGGGTGTAACGTAAAACCTTTTTTTAATAATAAATAATATTTTTACTGTAGCAACTACATACTTCATAAAAAAATATAACTTTTACTGGTTATCTTTTAATACCGGAGACGATAGACGCTGTTCGTAAATAGCTAACAATCTAAAATTTTACTGGTTAAGTTGACAAAATAGTGAACGACAATTAAATATTAAGCGTCTATTGGCTTTAATTTTTTATCCAAAGAAAGTAAAGTTAAATCCAATGTTTATAAAATACTTTAAACAATTTTTTGGTTAAAAATTACCACGACATTGCAAAACTGACCATTAGAAAAGTATAAACCACCCTCTCACACAGCTCAAAAAACCAAATTAAAGTACGAATTGTTGCAACATCCACCCTTTTTATCAGATTTAGCTCCGTCTAACTTTAAGCTGTTTTCACAACTTTAAATAATCATACTTGGGCAACAATTTTATTAACGGCAGAGGTGATAGAAGCCGTGGAAGGGTATTCTGACAAAAACATTTTTTATATCTAATGTTTGCTACTTTCTAAAGTTTCTTTTTTTTAAATTTTGCTTTTTGAGTACAACTTTGGCGTCCTACCATCTTATGTGATGCCTTTGCACCCAGCCCAGGCATGGTCACATGGTCAGTGGCAAAGGGGCACCAAAGTTTTCAGTTTCTCTTTGTCTTGTACATCATTGGTATTCAAATAAAAAAAGATATTAATATTTTTAAAACTAAAATTTATAAAAGAACCCACACATGCAAACAGATGCTTAAATTGTAAGGGAATTGTAAAAGTCTTTTTGATAAAATTAAAATAATTTGTTCAGATCAAAACTAAGAAAACAAAAAAGAATGTATTTAAGATATTTTAATTTAAAATAATTATCCTTTTGATATTATAAACAAATGCTTTCTAAAATTCGAACAACCAAAGGACATGGCACACTTCTTATGGATTTGAGTCACCGACAGATTTTTTTGAAATTTTAGTATTTTATTTTGGAAGTCCAAATAAGCATTTTCTTTCATTGCGCCAACCTTGTAGCTATATAGATGATACCATAAAATAAAGCCAAAAATTCTTAAAAATAATTATTTTATTTATTACAAAATACTGTCTGTTACCCTAGACCAGGGGTCTCCAAACTACGGCCCGAGGGCCACATCCGGCCCGCGGACAGATTTTGTCCGGCCCGCGGAGAGCTAGCATACTTGAAAACTCCTTTTAGAGAACAAATAATTTTTATAGCAAATTAAATTTAGTTTACTGAAGTATTCTAATTTTATGTTGAATAATTATTAATATGACATCTACATTGATATGGTCATGGGCTAACTCCGCTAACTCATAACATTCTTGTAGGCTTATTGTTATTGTTTTTGTGATAAGTTGGATAAAGAAACACAGAATTGTAATGAGTAAAGACATGTATAATATGCAGAAAATTTAACTTCAGTATATAATAACTAACAAATTATTGAAATGAATCCAACTAACATTTTATACATTTTAAATAATCACATAACTTATAACAAACATAATGACATATGAAATACTAATGAGATTTATGTAATTGAGATTTTCCACTGACAATAGTTTGTAGTTGTGGACTAATTTTACTTGTACCAATTATTAAAAGAGATTTAAGATGCTCATCAGTTAATTTCGATCTGTAAACATTTTTTTGTGTACTTCATTTTGGAGAAGGTTTTCTCACACAAATAAGTAGTACCAAAAACAGAAAACAGACGGCGAGCAAATTTATGCAAATTATCAAATTGTGTCAGTGGAAGACTCCTATAAAATTCCAACAAAGATGAGTTTTGATATTTGTTCTTAATTATATCACTGCACTGTAGATCAATCATTTCCATTTGAAGTTCCGGGGCTAGGGTTTCAATGTCAGTATCAAAGGATTCTGAAAAATCTTAATTTGATTCGCAATGGCATCAAAGTCCGAGAAACGAGTATCAAAATTTATCTTCAAAGCACTCAAAGTTTCGATTGCAAAATCGATAGGAAACTCAGTCTCAGTAGTGTGGCTGAATATTTCACCTGTTTTAAAATGTGAAAAAAATTTACTTCGTAGTTGTGATTGAAACAGTCTCAATTTCTTCCGGAATGATTTGATATTAGTGTATAAATCAGGAAGATGCTGGTTTCTCCTTGCAATCCCAAATTCAGTTTGTTCACATGTTTTGTCAAATCAACATAGAATGCTAACTTCCACAGCCATGCGTTGTTTTGTAATTCAGTGAGGGCGATGCTTTTCATTCAAAAAAATTTCGATCACTGCTCGAAGTTCAAAAGCGCGAAGGACTTTCCACAACTAAGCCAGCGTACGGCAGTATGATAAGGTAAGTCAGTTTCTCCAATCTCTTCAATAATTGTCGGAATTGTCGGTGATTCAGCCCAAAGATCTGATAAAATTAACAGTTGATATGACTGGTTTCAGAACGTCAGACATATCCAAACATTTTCCGCACAAAGACTGTTGATGAATGATACAATGTAAGACTAATGGTTTTGAACCACCGTCATTTTCTACAGCCTTTGACACAAGAGCGACCACTCCTTTATCTTTCCCACTCTTGTTTTTGCCTCCATCAGTTGTAATACATTTCAAGTTTTTCCATCAAAGGTTCTTTTGATTAATGGCCATTTCAAGTCCTTTAAAAATATCTGTACCAGTAGTTGTGCCATGAATACTATACATATCAAGAAGTTCTTCGTGCACTTCATAGCTTTTATCTACTCCTCGAATATAAATCAACACCTGAGCAGTATCTGACACATCCGTTGACTCATCCAAGGCCAAAGAAAACCACTCAAAATGTCCATTTTTTCGAACAGTTGAGAGGATATATTTTCAGCGATGTTTTCTACCCTTCGAGCCACAGTGTTTGCTGACATACTGACAGTTTTTAATAAATTTACCTTTTCAGGGCACATTTCTTCGGCTACTGCAATTATGCATTCTTTGATCATTTCTCCATCGGTGAATGGTTTTCCACGTTTTGCAATTTCAAGAGCCACACGAAAGCTGGCACGAGTTGCAGCCTCTTGTTCAGTTTTGAGTTTTGTAAATGAAGATTGCTGCGATTTCAATCCGCGCTGCATAGCTTCGAATTTTTCTGTCCGCAAACTTCCTGTATATTTTGAGTAATTTTGAAAATGTTTTGTTTCATTATGACGTTTAATGTTATATTCTTTGAGAACGGCTATGCTTTCATTGCAAATCAAACATAGCGCCTTGTTATGTGTTCTCAATTACGAAATACTGAATGTTCCACTGATCTTTGAATTTTCTGCATTCACTATCAATTTTTCGCTTCTTTTCCATACTACTAATTCACACACAAAAGCAACAATTCAAATCAAAATACTGTTATAAAGATGTCTTAAACTTAAACACGTACAAACACGTTTTAAGGAGGTATGCAATATTTTATTTAACAACAGTGTCATAGGAACTGACTTGTGGTTGCGCCACTAGCCTTCTTATATATTGCAATTACTGCCATCTAGAAGTGAGTGGAAGACACCAGAACTTTCTCGAACCAACGAGATTATTCTGTACGTGCTATTAGCGCCATCTGTTAGCGATAGAAGGTACTACCTATTTCCGCTTTGTCCACCAGATGTCGTGTCACGTTACTCCTCATGGCTCGTACTCTACGACTAATCTAGAAATTAAAAGATAATGACAGGAAAATTAATAATATGCAGAGTTGCCGTTTTGCGGACTTTAGTCCGATTTGCAGCCTTTTTTAAACGTTGTGTACTTTTTCGGACTTTTTTTTCATCAGTGGACTATTTCACTTCTTACCACCGGCAACATTGATAATATGGTTTTGGCCCTCGGAACTTACTGGAGTAATCAGTATGGCCCTAAGGCTGGAAAGTTTGGAGACCCCTGCCCTAGACTGATAAAATTAGGCATTTTTTATATAAAAAGAATATATATTTCATACCAAGTACTTTTTTTTATCGTGTACAGGGTTTTTATCTGTCTTGTCCTACAGGGTGCACGATTTATTAATGAACCAACAAATATACAGTCTAGTCGGACTAAATATAATATATTATGTCAGTTATTATTATAACCTATAGGAATTTCGTAACTTGGCAGTAACTCATTCATACATACAGCGTGTCCTTCCAAAAAGTCATTTTTAGATACCGGGTGAACCAAAATTATATGGCGGTTTTATTTATATATTTTTTCAGTCATACTGAAACCGCTGTTGTAAAAGATTTTTTCACCGATCTACACTATAAACATACTGGGTGATGTAAACAGATGTTTCGAAAAGTGACTTAGTATTACGTAAAATGTCGCAATTTAATAGAAACATGAATCATAATTAATGCATAATATTTTACAGTAAAAATACAGATTACGGGTTTTAAAGTAACCCTTAATCATTTCAAAACAAAAATAAAAACTATGGTAAACTTCAAACAATAACAAGTTAGATACTGTTTGTAGAGGGACATATTTTTATTAGTAACTCGTAACAACAATGATGTATTAATTAGTATTATTCATTTAAATCAAACTAAGGCCATTGTTTAGCCTTATTAAAAACTTAATACTAAAATATTTTTAAAAGTAAACTATACTATTTATAAGAAACAGAGATAAAAAGATCATACTAGTCAAGAACTTGTGGCTCTTTAACTGCTCTATGTGTAGCGTCCAAATCAGTTGTAAGTAAAACAGTTGTTGGATATTTAACAACCTGTTGATACCTAGCATATCCCAGGTACCATATTACACTGGCAACATGGGTACATAGTCCAAGCGTTCTGGCACCCACTTTGCATGTGCAATATGTACCCGAAATATGATCACCATTTTCTTGGGATAAAGAAAGCCAATATAAAGTGAAATTACTATGCTTAATAGCTTGCGTAAACCTTGAAAATATCTTTGCTCTTATTAGGCCAGGTTCAAATTGTTGAACTTGAAAAATATATTCATTATTTGGTTCCCTTTAAGAGGTATCTTGAATATAAGCTGGAGAAAGCCTCACTTGATAGGTACCAAATGTCTATAGGCAAAACAGGAAATTCAATATTATTTTTTTCCGTATTTACCCATGTACCACCACCTGGACATAAGTTAAAATAAAGTATACCTCTTGTGCATTGAAAATGACTGCCTTTGTATTCTAAAATTGGAGCTCTTTGGCGCTTTTAGATATGTGTAGTCGGGATATAAAATTGCACAATGCTGTTCGGGTTGGGGATTATATAACCAATTTGTAAAATTGTCTACATGTCTTTGGATGAATCTTCTCCTATTTCGAACTTCTGCGCAAGCAAACCCTTATTTTGCTTTATTGTGTAATATTCTACTAACTAACTTCCGTATGACTGAAAAAAATATAAATAAAACTGCCATATAATTTTGGTTCACCCGGTATCTAAAAATGACTTTTTTGGAGGGACTCACTGTATGTATAAATGAGTTACTGCCAAGTTACGAAAATCCTATAGGTTATAATTATAACTGACATAATATATTATATTTAGGCCTATTGGACTGTATATTTGTTGGTTCATTAATAAATCGTGCACCCTGTAGGACATGACAGATAAAACCCTGTACACGTTAAAAAAAGTACCTTGTATGGAATATATATTCTTTTTATATTAAAAATGCCTAATTTTATCAGTCTAGGGCAGGGGTCTCCAAACTACGGCCCGAGGGCCACATCCGGCCCGCGGACAGATTTTGTCCGGCCCGCGGAGAGCTAGCATACTTGAAAACTCCTTTTAGAGAACAAATAATTTTTATAGCAAATTAAATTTAGTTTACTGAAGTATTCTAATTTTATTTGAATAATTATTAATATGACATCTACATTGATATGTGCCCAATACACCAGTTTGTAAGGCCATCAGACCAAAAAAAAAAAAAAATCTACATTGATATGGTCATGGGCTAACTCCGCTAACTCATAACATTCTTGTAGGCTTATTGTTATTGTTTTTGTGATAAGTTGTATAAAGAAACACAGAATTGTAATGAGTAAAGACATGTATAATATGCAGAAAATTTAACTTCAGTATATAATAACTAACAAATTATTGAAATGAATCCAACTAACATTTTATACATTTTAAATAATCACATAACTTATAACTAATTAAATACTAATGAGATTTATGTAATTGAGATTTTCCACTGACAATAGTTTGTAGTTGTGGACTAATTTTACTTGTACCAATTATTAAACGAGATTTAAGATGCTCATCAGTTAATTTCGATCTGTAAACATTTTTTTGTGTACTTCATTTTGGAGAAGGTTTTCTCACACAAATAAGTAGTACCAAAAACAGAAAACAGACCACGAGCAAATTTATGCAAATTATCAAATTGTGTCAGTGGAAGACTCTTATAAAATTCCAACAAAGATGAGTTTTAATATTTGTTCTTAATTATATCACTGCATTGTAGATCAATCATTTCCATTTGAAGTTCCGGGGCTAGGGTTTCAATGTCAGTATCAAAAGGATTCTGAAAAATCTTAATTTGATTCGCAATGGCATCAAAGTCAAACTCAGTCTCAGTAGTGTGGCTGAATATTTCACATGTTTTAAAATGTGAAAAACATTTACTTCGTAGTTGTGATTGAAACAGTCTCAATTTCTTCCGGAATGATTTGATATTAGTGTATAAATCAGGAAGATGCTGGTTTTCTCCTTGCAATCCCAAATTCAGTTCGTTCACATGTTTTGTCAAATCAACATAGAATGCTAACTTCCACAGCCATGCGTTGTTTTGTAATTCAGTAAGAGGGCGATGCTTTTCATTCAAAAAAATTTCGATCATTGCTCGAAGTTCAAAAAAGCGCTGAAGGACTTTCCCACAACTAAAGAGCGTACGGCAGTATGATAAGGTAAGTCAGTTTCTCCAATCTCTTCAATAAATTGTCGGAATTGTCGGTGATTCAGCCCAAAAGATCTGATAAATTAACAGTTGATATGACTGGTTTCAGAACGTCAGACATATCCGCACAAAGACTGTTGATGAATGATACAATGTAAGACTAATGGTTTTGAACCACCGTCATTTTCTACAGCCTTTGACACAAGAGCGACCACTCCTTTATCTTTCCCACTCATGTTTTTGCCTCCATCAGTTGTAATACATTTCAAGTTTTTCCATCGAA